>JABUQX010057228.1:0-29537 GCA_015478945.1 Trachelipus rathkii | reverse complement strand
TAACCACAGAACAATAACCTACTAAGACCTAACACTGGCAACTAGTCTCGTTACATCCTTAATCCAACCAAGTTTAATGCACACCACCTCCTGCACAATCACAACTTGGCCTCCTACATAGGCATCATCCGTCCCTTTCGTCCAATATATACGGATATCCTAAATATTAAACAAGCACGTCCAGCTGCCACCAAGAATAACTCCATCGAATAGCGTCCTTCACCCACAACCATAACCTTACTCTATCATACGTTTCCCCTCCTCTTACACACCTGCCAAATCTCTTACCCATCTCTAAAACTCTCTCAGAATCACCGCACAAAATATTTTAAATATATATATATAAATAATATAATATATATAATAATATATATATAGATAATATATAATATATATTAGTAATATAATAATATATAAATTATATATATATGATATTATATAATATTATTAATAGCGAGATGCGTGATGAAAATTATTAATTGTTAACAAACGTTTATGGAAGATATAGTCCGAGGATGGAGGAGAGAATATTATACCCTACATAAAGGAAGGAATAAGGAACGGCAAGTAATTAGATAACTTAGTTAATTGCAGTTAGGAAATATATGCTGTATTGTCAAAGATGCGTCGAAATGACTGAAGAACTATAGGAAAACAGTGCGTGTAGAATGAGAGGATTTAATCAAACGACATGAAACAATGATGGAGAATAGGAGGGAGAAGGAATAATAGTATAGTTTATAATTTGCAACCAGCGCTATAATAATGAATAGGAACTCATGCAGGTTATATATGTTTGTGGAACTACGGAATGAATCAAAAGTTTGTTATGACAAGTGAAGCGTGTGTAAGAATAAATAGGAGTCGAAAGTATTGGTTAACTATAAGCGGATGAGACAGACTAGTCTCCTGGCATCCAATCGTTATATGGATGAGTATGAAAGGAATTAGAGTAGTGTGACAAGTGAGTGTTAATAATATAAGAAGGAATAGTGGATCCCACCTTCCTGATATGAGGGATGATGGTGGTGTAGCGAAATCTGAAAGAGTTGAGAGGATGATAGAGATGTGGTAGGTGTAAAGAGGCTTTGATAATCAAACGGAGAAAAGAAATAGTAGTGAGTGGGGACAGTCCGCAGTGTGAAGTTTAATGGTGAACAGCTGGAAAAATGTCTGAATTAAATATTTAGATATATGTTGAATGAAAAGGCAGGCAGAAAGTAATAGGAAGTTGTGAATGCACTAAGGGTTGCAATAAACGTTGGTAAAGTAAGACTAAGTCTTGATCGCTAGGTCACATTGAGGATATGTATTCAACCCGTGTTATGGAGTCATAGTGGGACTATGTTCGGAATAAGAGTAAGCTAAAGTACAAGTTCAGATGGACATCTATGCGTAGGGTGAAAAAGAATGAAAAATGAAGAAGAACATATAAATGTTGGTTGGGAAGATGGGTGGTAAATAGAGATATAAAGAAAAGTACTGCCGATTGGTATGATCATGTTGGAAAGATGATGATTAGTACGTCGGTTTAAACGGACTATAGGGAGTTTGGAATCGACCGGAGGGAACAGAAAAATGATGAGTCAATAAAAATGAACCTGAAGGAGAGAAATGGATTTGCAGAGCGAGAAGAAATGCAGTAACAGGAGAATGCGGCTTGGAGAGGATTTTACCCACCTGGGCAGGGAATGAACCCACATTGACAATCTCATGAGTAAGTCCATCGCGTCCCTGAAGCTCTAGGTTTGATTCTACGCACGAGTCTCACTAATGTATAAAGGCCGCGTAACCTTGTCTTTCTTTCTGATATCTTCTTACTACGCGGTCCAGCTTGGAGAGGAGAAAGTATGTGATGATCATGCATGATTATGCACTGATATAATACTTATTACTATTATTATACATATATATAATCTATATAGTATATATATAATAATCTAAAGATATACATATATATATATATATATATAGAGATATATTATATATATATATGCAAGTTTTCATAAATACTTTATTATTAAATGAATTACTTACTGAAAAATTCTATGTCGCAAATTTATATACTTGTACTTAACAAAATGTACTTGAAACCCAAGCCTGATATTTATATAAAACTAATATATATATATAATATAATATATAACCTAAATATATATTATAAATAAATATATATAAATAGAAAATATATATAGATAAGATATTTACATTAATAAATATATAATAATATAATATATATATATATATAATATTATAAAATAATATATATATATATAATATATATATAATTATATATATATATATAAATAGAGAAATGTGAAACTTTCTGACAAATAATAATAAAACAAAATACTATTATATAGAAAAAAAATCTCGTTGTAATACATGTCTGTGGAAAACAGTGCACGAAGCAGGACGCCATCAATATAGATAAATATATATATAGATATATATATATATAATAATAAAATATATAAGATAAATATATATAATATAATATATATTATATATAGAAATATAGACATAGAATATATATATATATTATATATATATAATATATATATATATATATATATATATATAAATTATATATATATAAATATATAATATATTAAAATATATATAATATATATATATAGTATATATATATATATAATTTATATATATAATTAAATATATATATAATATATCATATATATCATATAATATAATTGAAAATATTCAAAAGTTCGAAAGAGTGAAAACAAGGTTAAACATTCTAAGCTAGTGCTTAAAATAAATATTTGGCTCAAAAACGATAAAATATTTAATAAATGTTTGTAAAACAAGAATACAAAAAAAAATTAAAAATATTAATTTAAGTAAAAAACAAAAACAAACAAAAAACTTTTATGATTTTTTTTTTAAAAAACACGTTTTTTTGTTTGTTTTTTTTAACGCTGGTTATATCATACAATAACACTTTAAATTTTCAAGAATTAAATTAAATACTTTTCTGAAGAAAACTCATTATTCACAAAGAAATCTTTAAAAACTTAACAATATTATTTAACAGTGATTCCGTGAGACCTCGCCATGTCATTTAAAAACACGTTCGATGTTCATAGTGTTAAAAAAAGAAATTACAAATCAAAGTCCCAATATAGACATTACTCTACCTTTCACCTCCACCTTCATATTCTTATTAATCTCAAGCACGAATTCTGATTCTGGTTCTTGTAACGGAACTTTCAATTGTTCTCCTCGATCGACGACAATTTATCTTATTCATCATACATTTTGTCACGTCTTAGGCTCCAAAATGCTGCACGCATCCACCATTTCACGTTATTCTTCAAAGGTAAATGCCGGCGAACCCTGCTATTATTATCACACATTTATACTTCATTATTATTATATTCAATTATTATTACGTATTATTAGTTATTCAGTTATCATTTAATTAATACTTGATATATATTATCTATTATCTTATTACTTATACATTATTATTATATTATATTATTTTATTATATTAATATTCAGAATAAAAACAACAAAAATAACTTACGTAAATTGTATCCGATGAAATCATAGGACTGATGATAAGAACTATGATCTGATCGCTATGATATGATGATAAATAAATATAAATAACTAATAATAATATCAATCCAATAATATATAATAATCTATAATAATAATAATAAAATGTTTTTATACATACTTCTCAGAAGTTATGTTTCTGTTGAGTTAATTTAAATAATGGGTGTCGTTGTGTAGTTGCCAGCGGATATTTGATTTATATTATTCATTACATTAATTCATTAGATTCATTTCATTCGATTATAATTATTATTATAGCAAAATCTAAAAGGTACATCTAAACAATCAAGTTCACCTTCTATGCAAATTCACAAAAAGTTTTCTATTTCATTTAAGCTTCTTTTTAAACTCATCTGAAATAACTCTATAAAAAATATGAGCAACATTACCATATACTCATTCCGATGGTTCGTCCATAACCCGAACATTCCTCAGAGCTTCGCGCTCTCGAGCAAATGATATGTAATATTTAATCGATATCTAGAATTAAAATTTATTATAATGTAGGTCTAACAATTCAATTATATTCTTAATCTACAGGCGACAATACGTGACTTTATGTAACTTATTCAGAACATTCTAGTAACCTACATAAAAAGTGAACGTTCGTCCACTTATAGATCTACAATTTAAATAAAATATGCTACGTAAAGTAATAATTTTAATCATCTATAACTCTTGGTATTAAATAGCTCTATTCATTAGTTGCAATCAAACTCAAGATGTCCACGATGTCTCCATGGCACGCCAAAACCTCAGTCAATAATAACAATACAAATACTTTAAATTGATCCCTATCTATACGTACTTGTAAATAGTTGTAATGAGAGTAGAATTAAATGTAATGACAATAGAAAATAGAATAGACGTAGATGTAATGAAATGAGAGAAATTGATAAATTGTATATTATTATTAATATATATTTTATTATTATATTATGATTATTATACTATTATTATATATACATATCTCACATATGAGGAATTACATCTTCACATAAGCCCTAAAAAACTTAAATTTAACCTTTAATAATCTAAGAAATCTTCACAACTATTCTAAATAAAAGTGCTTAACAAAAGCAAATACCAGACATATTCCTACAACATCAAACTAATACTACTAATCTTATTATTTACAAAAATAACCTATACACTTATCAATAACCCAATAATAAAATAATAAATTATATAATCATTATAATATTAAATCACAACATCAATTAATAAAACATAATTAGCATTCTAAATCTCAAAAAACATATTAGAGATACTTCAATAATAAACATAATACATAATAAAATAATAATAATAAACATAATAAAATCAATAAAATATTATAAAGTATTTTTAAACATACTTCTTTGCGCGCCTATCTATTGTAAATCTCTACACTAAATGCGTGGTGTCGAAAGGTCTCAACTCTACTATCCCTCATTTATTATATATAAGTAATAACTACAATAGTAGGCCCTCTGAATACCGGCTGACAGGTCCCAATCAGAGACCACTATCTTCCTCTCTACTCACTTAACGCCCCTCCCTTTTTAATTGTTTGATCACCTTTCTTGTCAAACTCACACACACAACATTTATAATATTATACCTTAGACCCGACTATAATTTAACACATAATATGTATAATAAAATAATCATATATAAATATATCTCCTATCTATATATATATTAAATAAATCACTTCACCCCTCCCCAGACTGGGGTTAACGGTCAGCAAACCTCACCGGAACAGAACTAAAGAGCAGCTCTCTAAATGTAATATTGCATCGTCATACGTCGTACAAACAAGTTAAAACCCAAGCCCTTACCCCTCTTACACTACCTTTAAGTGAGACGACGTACGTCCAGAGACAACCAACCTCAGAGCTTCACAACGCACGACCTGCGACGACAGAGATCACCCTTCTCAAATGCTCGCTATCAGCATCCGTCCAATGTCTGAGCCCAGAGTCATCTCCTTTGCCCGGTGGCGGCCACCAACACCATTAACCTCAACAAAACCCCCCATCCCATGTACTCCTATCATGGATTTTTACTTCTCGCCTCTGCCAAAACTTCACAATTCTCTCCTCCAGGTCCTTACCGACCTCACATCCTACTTTCTTGTTCGTCTCCAACACCGCGATTCCACACACATCACACACTTGTGCTGCGCGAATCAACGACTCACCATGATCCAATGACCAAACCTCTCTACGTACTTTCATTTGTCTTCTCAAACCCTTTCTTCACTCCACACAACTCTTAATACGTTCATTCCTCATATCAATCTTCTCACACCAAACACGCAATTAAGATTATTCATTCAAACACATTGTACTTAAAATAAACCTCTATTTAACCAAGTCTCACTACTATCAATATTAACACACAGAACAAAACCTCATGTAAACCCTTACGCACTCAAGACATAGTCCCATTACACCACAACATTCAAACACAACAACCTTTCCCATTCACAACTTTACACTACACGTCTGTATCATCCTCTTCCCTCATTTAACATTTATCCTAAAGATTAAAACAATTACATTTATTCCAGTGCTCACCATCTAACATAACTTCACACCGAGGATTCCTCACTCACACCACAACACTACTCTTATCACGTTTAACTTTCACCCCCTCCTTATTACACACCGACAAATCTCTCTACCAATCTCTAAGCTCCTCTCAGATTCGCCCCGCAACACACAAATCATCCCTGCATACCTAATAGTGCTTACGCACCCCCCCTCTCTTCCATCTCTCCATCTCTCCTCGTCTTCCACATAAATTCCCGTCCAAAGTCCCGTCACCAATTAAACACCCATCTCCCAGTGCAACTTGCAATAACCAATTCAGCAATACACTATCTCAATCCTCTACGAGATTTTGCTATTTAATCTTATTAAACCAATCACTTTTCTACTCAATTTATTCTACACACACGCTTTACTATCATCATACACATACATTGATTTCATTGAAAAGCTTACCACCAACTATACTCTGCCATCAGAGCTTCGCCTATTATTTCTATCAAACGCCTGTGCTAAATTCTAGAAACACCCTATCAAACCAACAAATGATCTCTCTCCCTTTTCTCTCATTTCCAACATTCTGTTCAATGTAAGAGATTAACTTCTCAAACAAATGATAGACTCTAATTTTCTCTAACGCACCTTGTTCTTCACCAATCCAGCCTCTCAGTTCACTCGTATGCACTCTTCGCACAAAATACCAGAAATCTTCCTACAAAACTCTCACATAGAACTAATTCCCTCTAAACCACAGTTGCGCTGTCGCACCACTAGCTCTATTCCAGTGTCTGATTGCCGTTCCTCTGTCCCAATCCCTCGGATACTGGCAGAAGGGGAGAACAGCGGATGGTCATGGCTTATCAACACCAAGCTACCCGGATATAGGCTCTGTTCTATCATCAGCCAGAAGTTCACTTACCCTGCAGATTACCCATTCTTTTCCAACTTCTCCTCACCTCTACCCCAAAGCCCTCACACTACATGACAATATTCAATCCTCCTCAAAACCAAACCTCACATCACTATCACCTCTCTTCACTACTTGCCAATGTTATACGAGTTTCTTGTTAGCCGACTCTGCACCACCCGCCCCTCGCACATCATCATCATCAGTTACGCAGCACCATTACCTATTATTATTTAAGCATATTCCCCTCTATATCTCATTCTTACTACCTTCTCGCTTCCTTCCAGAGAGCTTTCTATTCCTTTGTTTATCCCCATTCATGCTCCTGCAGAAATGTCAGCCAGCTTTATCCTGCCGGGTATTGCATTTTAGTTTCCATTGTCCTCCTATATAATAATTCCAAAACATTTTCTTTTGAAACCTCATATGCTTGAGCTACATTCAAACCACGCTTCCTCTTTTACTCGATTACATACCTACTACTATATATATACTATATATTATATATAGATATATAATAACATACTATATAATATTAATCAAATACATATAATATAAATACTAGAACCATATTATCTATAATAGAGTCGGTCGAAATGGCAACACATAAAAACAGCTGAAGGATTAGAAGAATACAGGAAGAAGAATGAAACGACAGGATGAGCTTCTACAAAATCGCCTAAAGTCCTTTGTCTCAGAGAAAAAATATCGTGACCAGAATTTCGCATTAGAAACCAATGGAAAAAATTATAAAAAATTTATTATGACTCTGAAAAAGGAACACGCTAGAATTAAAACGAAAATCCTTTGTTCGGCGAAATTAGTCATAAACTGTATTGCGGTAGTGATAGTATGGTTCTTTCAAGAATAATAAATAACATAAAATTTATTAAGGAAATTAGATGAGCAAAAAAAAAAGAAAATTCTAGGTGATCATGAATATAACAATTGATCTTTAATTTAAAAGTCTTCTGCATTTAACTGTAAATTTGGTGAAGATGAAGAGATATTTCAGCAAGTTAGATAACAAGAGATACTCTCGCCTGGTTTTAAAGCTTGAAACACCCTTTGTCATGAATTTCTTCCCAGAACCCCTGCCATAAAAACTGATGAATAAGTGTGGCGACATGCCTAGCAAACAGCAAGTAAAAATTGAAGTCGATCGAGTTACCAAGCTTCCCGGACACAGAGGACAAAGGTTGACACCAGCTCATAAAGACGCGGAAATACACATACCGAAAGCCACTAAAAGCTAAGCACTTTACCTGAAGGAGAGCCAACCTGACTGGAGCTATAAGAATCTGGATGTGTGGTTTGTAGAGTACAGAGGATGTGCGACTTAAGAGAAACACATGACACGACTAGTAAGATCTACAATGGGATAGAGAAGAGAAGCACAGTGTCGATCATCATCAAGACAGAACTTATGGAAATGAATGAAACTTTGTAGAAAACGAAAGAATATCTTGATAACGCTGAAAGGACGGAAGGAGAGAAAACACTTGCTTAATCAAAAGATTGCGCCGCACCAGGATAAACCTTGGACGGAAGAACGGAAGTCAGAAAACTTCTCCAACAGACATTGACCGAGAAGAAAAAAAAAATATAATGGGGAATATGAAAACGCCACCGTTGAAACCCGTAGAGCAGAAACCGGTACGGGGATTCATGAAATAGGGAGAAAAATGTTGGGGCACCTGATACTTTGCGATGATAAAACACATGGCTGTAGAATAATCTCTTCAACCATGAAGAAATCAAAACATGGACGGGTATAGGCAGTGCGAGAACAGAAGAACACGGAATGAATCAATGATTTACACTGTTTGAACTAACAATAAGGAGTTAAGATGTAAAGCTTACCACGATTTCATTAGATCAACCATAGAATTGAATTGGTTAAATTGATTTGAAAATAAAGAAAAAAACGCCAAGGAAGAAACAAAAGAGAGCTGTTTGGAGAAACTGATGTGGAGCTGTTTAATGTAAAACTCACACAAGAAGTTGAAGGGCAAGAAGAACGGGAACGCGAGGAGAGTTGGGAGACCTTTAAAACAAGAGTAGATCGGATTGAAAGCGAAAATACTAGAAAGAGAAAGTCGCCAGTAGAGCAAAAGAAGACGGGCTGGTGAGAGATGTAAAAACCAAGTGAAGCTAAAAAAAAATGAAATATAGGAATGCAATGGAAGACGAAAACGGAGGAGAACAGAATAGAGTATGTAAACGCAGAAACCCATGCGAGGATGTAAAAAGAAGATGGAGAAGAATAGGAAAGAATTGAATGGATACGAGGCACAGGAAAACCTGTAGATGGAGATGCCACGAGCCATGAGAGGAATAAGACCAAGAAAATGCATACGGTTTGGAATAAGGGGGAGAACCTTCTAGAGGAAGAGGAGGTGGCGGAAAAATGGAGTTTTTCAAGGAGTTATTGAATGTATTGGAAGCGGATGAGGAATTGGACGAAATACCCTTGAGAGAAAGACAAGAACATGAAGAAATTAGATTAATAAGGTAGATTAAGAGACAATATTATTGATGTAATTTAAAATATACTTTTCATCATTACCAATAATGAAATATCAAAATGGCAGGCATTATAAGCGAGGTTCAAAGGATACAACACAGTGTTAAAGAGGAAAATACCAAACAGAAATGGAGGAATCATTATCGTGCCAAATAAGATAGTGAAAGAAGAATATGCGGAAATTATGGAGGAATAGTATTTAAACTAAAAAATATTGAGAGAATCTTGGAAAAAGATGAGGATGAAGTGAAAACAAGATGGAAAGTCAGCACGGTTCAGACCAGTAAAAGTACGACTGAAACTCCTAACGTTTACAGTGAAGATGCCAACAGATAAAATCAATATATTGGAATGAAAGGCATATGCCGCATTCATAACTTGAAAGGCATCCGCCAGAATAATAGTGAGAAACTCGTGTAGCACAGGTTAGAAGATACGACATGTATTCATACCAGAGAAGCCTGACTGAGCATCCATTAAAATTTTATGAAAAACAATAAATATGGTAAGAAAAGGTAAAGAAGAAGTGGTTTGAAATGGAAACGGAAGTAGACAGAAGTGTACGTCACCAGTGCTCGTTGCAACTTACCTGACATTGTCTAAATAAGAATACTTCTTAAAGGAGAATAGCATCACTCGTTGGTTTAACGGGATAGATCGACAGATATATATCAGAAGCTCAAACCTGCGAGCTTTAAAGTGAATATTACTGAAGTCAATCGGAACATGAGAATAAAGAGAGAAAATGAAAATAATAGTGCTTCCAAGAAAGAGGGAAAAGATAGTAGTGAACAAAGATACAAGACTTAAGTTAGGGAATAGATTTAAGTATTTGGCCTCGTTATTGTGATCAAAAGAAACAAATGAAGTTGAAAAGGTGAAATGGGGATCTCACAGAATGTGGATGTGTATACCCGTACTAAAGGAGAGAGGATACTAACACTGTACCCAAACCGTTTTGCTGCTTACAAACTGCAAGGAATTCGCGAAATTAAAGTAGACCCAGGAATTACAAGTATGAGGCAATCAAGATCTTGCCTGTTACCTCACTGATTTTGAGCATACTGTACTTCAACTATCCAACGCCCGACATGTGCTCCTTAGGAAGGCAACTGAAGTTCGTTCCTACAGCTTTACAATTTAAAAACCAAAGTCGATAGGAATACGGCTTCGCTAAAGATACTCTGTTGCTGTATCACCAAGAAGAACCCGCCGGCGATTCACGAAAACAAGATGGATACACGTATCCACTAGGCCACGCCAAACTCTCCACTTCCCCATACTATAAAACATACGCAGATCCCCCACAGAACTGTCAAAAGAGACCAAAAAACATCAGGAGAAAGTGTCCGTATTGATTCGAGCTTTGCGACTTAACATTAGCAAGGAAGGCACTACCGCGGACTCGACAAGAGAGCATGATTCTCTACGAACTGCTTTTCTCCTCAGTCTCCCTCCCTGGGTGGAAAAGAAGGTTAAAGAGTACATCATACAAGAGATGGATACTCAAGTAAGAGTTCCGTGGGAAAAATCGTAAGTCTGGCCGATTCCTACGACAGAGATTTTAGTAAAAGTAGAATTTCTTATTCAGTATCTGGGTCCAATGTCCAAAGTAAATCGGATCAATCCAAAGTTGACAGACTCCGCAATTAGGATAGATAGGGTAAACCCTAATTAGTTAGATGCTCTGCAAAACACTCCTAGGAATCCGAGTGTTAAACATACAAATAACGGTAATCAGGATAGGAAATTAGCTTCACAATGCTTAAAAGCAAACCCGTCATCCAATAGCTTAAGTCGGTATTATCGTGATTAATATAACCACAACCGACGTTACACAGGCAACACTCTGACACATCGCAGCGAGAATAATCCTCGATTGACAGAAACACGTTCCACTGCAATAATTGTGAAAATGTTGGGCACACAATGGATGAATGCAATAAGTATTTGGGAATTTGCAGTTATTGTAGAAAAAGGGGGCATATTAGAGCTGAATGTAGATCCATGAGATCTCCCCCACGAACAACATCTAATACCAGCAGAGTGTGTCCTTTCTGTAAAGGCCCACATGCGGGTATTAATTGCACACACAGAACGTCAACACGTAATTCACAGAGAACCCCAACTCAAAGGTCAAATACACAGTCCCATTTCCCGCAGGCCTCTGGGCAAGATAGGAAATACATTTTGACTTACTCCCCTAAAGCGGACAACAATCACAATCCGACTAATGCAAATGACACTCCTTGTCCGCCTCGGAAGTATATACACCCAGGTGATTGGTGAAAGTCCTTGCACTATGAGGGCCGATGCATGGGTACTTCCGAATCAGCCAGTGGTTCAGGTGCTTTAAACTCCAACCCTTCACTGAATTGAACCGTTCTGTGGAAAGGAGTTCACAGCATAAACCGGACGATATGACGGCTCCTTTTTCTTCCAACTAGAACCACGTTTGTGGAAGGTGTTGCAGTATTAATGTGTGATAGTAATAAATTAGTTAACCAAATAAACACAGACACTACTGATCAAACACTTGCTGCATTGAACAACATACTACTAGATGACAAACACTCCGGAAAACCATGAAGATGACATGGTTGTTGACATAAACCTGTGGCAGGCTGATGTCGATCCTCTGATTGTCTGCGTGGCTTTAGAAGACAACAACACAAACATTTATGAATGGCTGGTTGACAGTGGTTAGTCTGGTTAGTTCCGTGGTCATTTCTAGTTTGGGCGGAAAGGTAGGATTATTGCCCTCGGCAAAAGTAGGGGTTAAAGCTATTAGTGGGTTTGGTAGGAGTGAAAGGATCCCCATTGAATTCTATGCAGACTTAAAATTAAGGTTTCAGGGGATTCACAAAGCAACCAACACCATTTTTTGTAGGTCCCCATGAATGTATAGAATACGCCTGTTCATTGAGGGATAACGAACGGACTACTTCCTGACCTAGCTCAAAAAGAACTAGTTCGTCGGGATGATAATAGGTTAATCGTCGTAGGCACTGGTATCAGCCTCAGAGGTTTTCAGCCGCATCTTCAAGTGCGCACAGTCAAAGTGATGTATAATGTCAATAAATTAGCTGATCCAAATATCAATGATCTTTATATTTTGAATCATCAGGCTAATGATAGAGATTTGACAATTCGAGGGATAGAGAATAATGAAAATAACAATAAGGGTTGGCATAGGGTAAATGAAGTTTATAAACCGTATCGTTCTCAATTTATGCTCGAGAACGGGGTCCTCTATCACAAGCTGAAGCTGGGAGAAATGCTGTATGCCATTTCTCTTGATTTCCTTGTTCATATAGCTTTAGGTCTTCACTTTTCTTGTGCCCACATTGGGCTTAATAAACTACTGCAGAAAACCTATAAACACGTTTGGCATCTTGCAATGCTGCCCAATTTGCCAAAATCAGAAAACTTTTTCTTTGGTTATGACCCCTCCTATGTTAAAAATTCTAGCAGATTATCTGTTTGACCTTTGTGCTATAGACTTGTTGCAATTTCCAAAGACCAGCTCTGACAGCAAGTACTGCATGGTCCTCATTGATTGCTTTTCCAAGTGGGTTTCCGTTGTTCCCCTATCCGATAAATCTAGCTTCCCTGTCTCACAAAAGCTAAAACATCAAATTCTTTCATTTTTTCCTCAAGTACCCAATCGTATTCTAACTGATAATGACACTGAATTTACCTCTCAAAACTTCCTAAACGTCCTTCAAGAACATATCAAGCATATATGAACGTCTCCCCGTCATCCAACCAGTAATGGAGTGTGCGAGCTATTCAATCGTAGTTTTATCCAAGTCATCGAATGCTTGGTTCTGAAAAAGCCAACTAGTTGGGATGAGGAACTCTTCCTCAGTCCTCATTTACAATAACACTTTCCATAGTGCTCTCAATATGTCTCCATCCGACTTCCTTTTGCAGAAGTCTCATTCTCCAACTCACAGTTTTCCTCAATATTGGAAAGAGGGTAATGCGAATTTCCGACCCTAGAGTAGGGCAGAAAGTTGCCAAAAAGGTTTTCCACACCGGTCATAGCACTCTTCACAAATTCAAGAACAAATGGGAAGGTCCTTACACGGTAGAGGAGGTATCTCCAAATAGAGTCACTTATCTTGTCAGACGTTCCAATAGTCCATCTAATAAATTTTAGAAAATTCACTTCTCTCATCTACAAGGGTGGATTGATATACCAACTTATCTTCGTAAATATCTGTTTCGAAATCCTGAGATTCGCGAACAGTTCTTCACAGACAAAGAAGACGATGAGGAAGAAATGGACGAAATAGAGATCTGCGACGCCGTTGCCGACGACGATGCTTCAATCTCTGGTCCTGATTTGTTCAAATCAGGTTTCAAGCCAATCGAGGAAGAGGACCATGATTTCGAGGGATTTCTCCCAACAAACCCCACTTGCATGGAGCTATTTTCCCAGCTTTTTGACTTGCTGGAGTAGATAGAACAATTATATACCAGTATTTTGGGCTCACAGACTCCTTTCGTTGAAGGTAAAGATCATGGGGTGCACGCCTCCATCCCAGAGAGAATTGGTTTGATGAATGTTTCATTCAATTGTAATTACTTACGTCCGACCTCTTTGCAACACCGAAGTGACAAAAACGTTTTCTCGCCGTAGAAGGGGGTCTTTCCTGCGGAAGACTTGAAGAAATAGAACAGAAAACAGAGATATGAGTGATCGGAGAAACCCAGAGGAGGAAAGAATTTAAAAGAATAAGGAGAAGGATTAGAGATTCGGAAAAGGTCTAGAATGTTGGGTTCATCTCAAAGACGATCAGAGATAGAATAGTGGTAGCATGTTCATCAACTTTATCTTGAGAATTAGAGGAAAGTGATTGGCAGTGGTGAACGTTGAAATCACCAAGAATGATGATTTCTATTCAGAGAAATGTGAAGAAGAGAGAATGTGTTCTAATTTGGAGCCTAAGTAGTAGAAGAATTTAGAATAATCAGTTGAGTTACTTGACATATATACAGAACAGATGAAAGTAGTGGTAGATTGACAAGTTAGCTTGGGCCATTAGGTAGAATATTCGGAAAACTCCAAATCAAAGACACGGGAGCAAACAACATCATTGCACACATTGGCACAACTGCCTTTGGCTGAAAACTGAGGAAAGAGATAGTAGGAATCAACAGAGTAGAGTTTGAGGTCAGAGCGCTAAAAAACTTAAGTTTCTGTTAAGAATAAGAGATGAGGTTTAGAGGAGGAGATGTGATGTTCAACAAAATAAAAATTAGATTTAAAACCAAGAAGGTTGCAGAAATTTAAGGAGACCGTAAATCAAAACAGGCTGGCAATTCTGTGATGGCACCAACTCCATCACCACAGGTTGTCAATGGCCTTTAATAGTGATGAGGGTAGGGAAGGAAAAAAACAAGCTCATTTTTTTTCCGAAAAAAACGTTTTTTTTTCATGAAAAAAACAAGTAAAAACTTGTTTTTTTTCGTTTTTTTCAATTAAGTTGTGGAATTTACATGTTTTAACAATTATATTATAAATTTTAGCAAATATGCTCTAAATTGGACATTTGTGTTCAAAATTTTTATGGGTTTTCCGAGTATTTTTATTTTATATTCTAAATTTTGATAATCATAATATTTTGTTTGTGGCTTCATTAATGTTTTCTTACTCTGTTTCAGCTTCAGTAACATTTTTATCATAATTATTATAATTAGTTTTAAAAAGCGACATGCAAAAGTCGGGTCTACTATTTAAGGGAAAAAGGTTGCAAGGCCTCGCATGAAATTATAACTTTTGTATGTCGTAGGACGTTGCAAAAAACTAGTAGTTATAATGCTTCATAATTAGAAACTAGGAAATCTGAAAATTTGCAATGAGCGAGAGCATGATTATGCTAAGCAGCTAGAGCTAGAGTCTGTTATGCCCGGCTGCTCCTTCACCCACTTGTATTCTCAGCACAATACTTCATACGGAGCTGAGATATCAGACTTATCAGGTATATCAAAATTTAAATGTGGTTGGTCATCCTGATGAGCCTAGTGATAATTAACTTCACAGTAGCAACAGCACAGTAGTCAGTATCAGTATGTGACTGGGTTGGGGGAGTGGGGAGATAGGAGTGATAAACACTTTCAGGTACTGTATTCCAAAGCAAAATATTTGTTAAGGTTAGGTCATTCACTCATCTCATGCTAGAAAGATCAGTCTTTTCAAAGGTATTTTGTATTATTTATTTGCATCCTTATATATTTATAATCTTAATTCTGATTTAAATTACTAATTAGAAATTACGGTTAAATATTTAAAAGTAGATTTTGTAAATATGATTATATGATACAAATGTAAAACATAGCTTAAAGGATTTAGAGAGTAAGAGCCTAGCAAAAGCAGTCGGCATGCTACAACCTCGCTGTAAATTGTAGACGGAAACATTAGAAAAAATATAGAAGAAAGGTAGTTCTGCTATTTAAGGTCATAATGAAATAGTGTGTTCAATTTCAAGTACCTTATGTATTTGAAAAAATGAGAAATTAGCTCAAGTTGATGATGATTTCATCATTAGCCTCTTTTAGTATTTTTAAAAATTACATTTAATATATTAAAGAAGAAAAAAACTGGAAAGAAAAAGAAAAAAAGCATGATTTTGTTAACCTTGAAAAAAGCATGATTTTAAAAAACGTTGTTTTTTTCAAAGATTCAAAGGCTTTCTTTAGTATATTTAAAAATATCATATGCATTTTTTATTCATGTTTTATTAAGGAATGTTTCTGTAAGGTATTTTATGGTTTGTGATAAGGGAGAGCTTACTTGGATGTAAGAGGACTCCATATCTATGCCCAATGGTAGGTAATCTCATCGCTTCGCGGGAGGCTACTGCACTTTCCCAATATATATATATATATATATAGTATATATATATTATATAATAGTATATATATATATATATATATATTTATATATATATAGTATATATATATAATATATAATAAAAAATTAAAAGTGTATTAAGGTTTTACTGGATTCTGCAACAGCGATTATGAGTAGGGAATTACATAGAGAACGCCCAGTATGGCAGTGTTAGTAATATATGGGTGTTGGGTGGTAGGCTTCTGAATGAATCAGAAGTATGTAATGACCGAGGTAATGAAGCGTGTCTGTAAGAATTAAATAGGTGCAAAAAAGGTGATGGTTTGAATATTATAGCGGAGTGAGGCAGGAATGCGTAATGTCTCTTTGGTTATTCAATTTGTTATATATGGATGGGGTTTATGAAAGAATTTAAAGATAGGAGTGGCAGGAAATGGGGTATAGAATGATGGAGAATGGCAGGGAGTGGATCGGTGCCCTACCTCTTAATATGCGGATGATGTGGTTTGTGTGGGAATCTGAAGAGGTTGAGAGGATTAGAGCGGTAGAGAGATTTGGCAGGGGCTTGAAAGTAAACGTGAAAGCAAAAACGTAGATAAGAATCAGGTTATGGTTGTGAGTCGAGGACGTCCTCCGGTGTTAGTTAATGTTAGATGCGTGAGCAAGATGGAAAAGTATCTGAGTTTAAATTAAGTGTATGTTGGAAGAAAAAAGGGATGGATGATGCAGTGGCTTGTAGGAAAGTTTGTGAATGGAAGGAGGTGGGTGGTGCAATTAAATCGATGGTGGATTTAAAGGGACTAATCTTGAGTGCGTGAGGGTCTTACATGAGAGTAATGGTTGTTACCTGTGTTAATGTATATAGTAATGTATGAAGACTATGGTCTGGAATAAGAGGTATAGATCTAAGTCACAATGTGGTTCAGATCGACAATCTTAGGAACGTGTTAGGTGTGAAAGAATTGACAAAATGAGGAATGGACGTATTAGTTATGCGGTGTGAAGAAAGGGTAAATGATAGAAATGAAATGAAAGTATGTTTGAAGATGGTATTCGAGTCATGTGGAAAGTTGAATGACAGTCGTTGTGTTAAGCGGATGCGTATAGTATGTGTGGGTGTGTGGGTGGGAGAGAGAGAGTTGGGAGACCGTAGAACAAGTGATTGAGTCAGTAAACTTATGTTTGAAGGAGAGAAATGTGAGTTTGACAGAGGCAGGAAGAAAGGTGCATAAAGGAGTGAATGACGGGATTTTGTGAGGGGTAATGGTTGTTTGGCCCACCTGGGCCAGAGGGATGAACCCTACACTTGCATGATAAGACCATAGTGAGGGTCCGTAACCGTTGCAGTAGCTCTAGGGTGGATTTTCTGATGTGACACGTTGCTCACTAATAGGTGAGAGGAGGCGGTAGAGGCTGCGGCTTTCTTTTCACCAATTTGTGTCATTCTCTTCAACTACTCTCTTTTCCGATGCATGTACCCACCTTACCCCCAGTCTGGGGGAAAAAAGGAAGCTAATGATGGTGATGATACCACTGATTATGATATAATATATATATATATTATTATATATATACATATATATATAATATATATAATATATATATATATATATATATTATATATATTATAGATATCATATATATATATATAGTACTATATATATATATTATAGTATATATTAGGGATGATACCGATAGATATCGGGCATCGGGCCATTTTTACCATTTGGTATTGATGGATTGAGTTAATATCGGCCAGAATACACTCTTACTTCTTTGGCGTGAAGAATTATGAGGAAACTTTTAGATTTCAAATAATAAATACTATTTCATAAATAAAAAGTTCATCAATAAAGTTTTAATTCTTAAGCTGTTAGCTGGAACCCACAAGAATGGCATTCGTCCAGACGGGTGAACACTTC
Source organism: Trachelipus rathkii (assembly GCA_015478945.1). NCBI lineage: Eukaryota > Metazoa > Arthropoda > Malacostraca > Isopoda > Trachelipodidae > Trachelipus > Trachelipus rathkii. Next base: position 11,197 of record JABUQX010057228.1, on the reverse strand, counting down.
TAAAAATGCATTAAAATGCCATAAGCGAGGAGCTATGCTCGGCTACCAAAAAAAAGATTCACGAGTGGGCAAGACGCCTTAGATAACCATCGCAACAGGCACTGAATAGTGACGATGGTGGCTTTTCAGCAAATAAACCTACTGAAGAAGAGGATTAGGATATATATTTAGACTTTTGATAAGGTTCATGGCCGAAAGTTGCATTGACATCTCATTAGCCTTCAAAGGAATCACACCAAGGAACCTGATCGAAAAAACTGAAGAGAGACAGTCTCAAGGAGACAAAGATATTCAAATTTGCAAATCTGTTTGAAAGAGAGGAGATGAGGCTCTACGAAACATGGAGATGCTGCCGCTGCTACAGAAGAGAATCCTTTCTGTGGGTGGCAGGGAAAAAGTGCCAAGGTTTCCATAGTATTTATCAGATGCTGCAGAGAAATATTTATCAGCTCGCTCCCTCTCAGCGTAGAGCGAGCGGTTATTTTTAGTGTTAGGGTGGAATGTAAACTAGAGTTTACAGAAATAATTTTGTTTTTCGGTTTCGGTTCGGCCGGGAACCGAAATTACTAAATCTACTTACTGTGAAAAAAATTCTGTTGGAAAGGATTTATTTTAAATAACCCATAGCCCATCTATTTTAATTAAATATAGTAGCTTTGTGTGCATTCCATTAGAACATGCTACATTTGAGCTAGACATGCTTTAGACTTTTGTAAGAACGCTAGTAGTTATGACACCTTAGGGTGCTTTGTTGCTTGCAATGGAACGATGTATGGTGATTGGCTTCATAAATTGGCTTGGGATGGGGACAGTCTCGATAGGTCCAGTGGGCGTCATTACGTCTTTTATTCGTTTAATATTCCTTGAATGTCCTTCCCATTGAAGGAGGGATGCGGGCTCATAGCAGTATTAATAGTCCTAGAATTGACATAAACTGCTGTATGCAGTTACCTTAACTTGCCTTGCTCTTGTAACATGACATTGCAGATCATTGTTGCACCTAGCAACTATATTGGTTTTGTTCTTTGACGTCCAGGGCAGCTGTCCACCACAAATCTTTTTCGACGGTTCCAGCAAACTCAGAGCCAACTCTCCATTCATTTATCGATTTATTCATCTATAGCATGTTTGAGTTGTACTGGTTATTGGCTTGACTGGGACAGTCTCGATTAAGGCCTATGGGCTTATATAAATGTCATCTATTAACTAATGGATCTAAGAATGTTAAATATTTCATTACAGGGAACTCGTATATTTAAATAAAGTATTACTCACAATACCTCAAAATATAGGACTAATATAATATAATTGCAATTGGAGTACTCAGCCATTTTTCCACAACTAGCTGTACGCCAAGTGAAGTAGTTTAAAAGAAATAAATGACTTCGTATTGAAATATTTAGTTGTCCATATGTCTGTAGAAATGATATACCTGATCGGCCATGTAAATAACCGATCGTAACACTGCTGAACTCGCAAATTTACATTATGAAGTTGGGGAAACATCTCTACAAAATTGTGTGGCTTGAGATGGGCAATAGTTTTGAATCCCAGCTCCTTCAGTGATTTGTGAGATGGACGCTGCTTACTCATTGCATATAAGACATTTAATTATCTTCTGATAAATTCGCGCTGTGATTTGGGATCATTGATATGCCATATCTTTCATGTTTTTTGGGAGAAAATATTTCCATTTAAAAGTCTGTTTCACGGCTTCGATCTTCGCTATTTTGGGGTGTCCTCTGCATTTAGACAAATACAGAACTGCTCCCTTTTACTATCCAAATATTTGATTTCCAGATATTCTCGTCGGTGATGATTTTTCCATATACTTATGAAGTGGCAGTTATATTAAATGTTTTTGTCAGCAGTGTCTACAAGCTGACATCATGCTAACTTGAGAACGGACAGCACCCACAGTAAAACAAATATATATCATTTGGAATCAGCCGGAAAATTCTACAGGAGGGGCGGTTCTTTATTTTTTATTATTTTTGACATTGGAATTCATCGGAAATATTTCTAAAAATTTTTTTTCCCTCAATTTAGCGGGCTCGGAGCCGAGGGGGAACTTCGTCCCCCCCTCGATCCACCGACGAGGCACGAGAGAACCCGACTCGCTGCCATCGTGCAGTTTATACCCTATGCGTTCCTTTAGTTAAAAAAAAAATAGAATATTTTACTTCCTATTACACTTTGGGTATTATTTTAACTCAAGAGATTACCATAGCAGTAAACCGCGAAAGAGAGGAATCGGGGTCTGCTCGCCTCGCGCTGAATTTAAACATGAATGAGTCACAGGTGATTTTACTCTCCACAGGAGATTTTACTCGAACATTGGACACCGCGTCTCAGCGTTAACAATAACGGGATGCTCTAACCACTAGGCCATCCACGTCCCCCAAAAAAGAAGCTTCAAGCGTAGTTTCAAAGCACCGTTTTAAGTCCCCCGATCTGTACAATGGTTTATAATTGGGGAAAAATCATTTTTTTTTTTTTATATTTCCGACGAAATAAATGCAAAAAAAAAAAAAATTAAAAACATAACAAAACCTCCTTAGAATTTTGCGCTGATTCCAATATATAATTTGTGTTACTGTAGGTGCTGCGTTCTCGAGTTACATGATGTCCAGCTTTAGACACTCTGACCAATGTTTTTGGGTACTACGTAGTTATTATTTTTCTGTGGATATGTTTACCACCTATTATAAAATTTTGTATATCAGTGAAAATAAAACATATATTTTAACTAATGATGCATTTTCAGACATTTAGTAGTGAAAATGATGACAGATTTTGCAATCAAGTGAATGAATAAAAACCTTGATAAAAAGCTGTTCAATATATATAATATATATATAATATTTTAATTAATTATAATATTATTAATATAATACATATAATATATATATACTATACTAGTATATATATATATAATAATATACATATAATATAGATTATATATATATATATATATATATATCATATCAAGGTGTATACCAAGTTGAAATTTTCCAATTCCCTGTTGTTTTTTTTTCTGTTCTTCCAAAATTTTCCCTGTAGTAAAATAATAAAAAACATCATTTTATCTAATTGGTTTCAATAGGAGAAGGGAAAAAATGAAAGCCCTCCAGAACCCACCCTCTAACCATCCCAGTAAACAAATTTTATTGGCCAGCTTTCACAAATTAATTCTTTCATATTTTACAGACATTTTGTGTCTTGAAGTTGCTTTAATTTGCATTGACAAGTTTAAAACAACTTCCAATTTCATCTTTCATTGATCCGTCGTGAACACAACTCACATTAATTTTCTAACATATCTGCCAAATATGTTTAACAGGTTCCATGCTTTTGCTTTCATATTTTCCCTTTTCGTTTTACTTTATTTAAAATAAAAATTACCCTAACATTTTGGTACACAAAAAATATAAAACATTTGCACATTTTCTGTTCTCTAAAATTTAAATAAAAATTTTTTCCTTTTCTTTAAAACAAAATACAAAAATTAATTTAATCAAAAACTAAACCTACTAAATAAGAAAACATTAAATCTAAAAAAAAAAAAGTATTAGACTCTTGTTTGAAACAGAAGAATGGAATCTTCTAAAATATAAAGTTTTTAGGTCTCTTTGGAAAATATTTATCTAGCTTCTATCAGCCTCTTTAATCTCTCAGCTGCTAATTTCATTTTTTTTGCACCTTCCAGGAGTTTCTGCTTTCTTATGAGCACATCGAGCTTTTTTTTTTAAGTAATCGCGCTTAACTCTGAAGAGCAGTCTCTTGTAGTCATGGACATGCAGCTCCTTGAAATTAATAATAGCCTCTAGTCCTACGTTACGCTTTTCATTTCTTCAGCCAATATCTTGTCGCAAAAAATGTCTTAAATGCACGTTTCTTTGTAGATCATTCGAGTGTTATAGAGACACCTCTCTCTACAGAAGCAATCCAGATGAAGAAATAAAGAAAGAATGCAGTTATACAAACTTTTGGTTTCGGTTTTTGACGTTTACAATTTTTAAAATATTCAATGAAAAGTTGATCGAGTCTAATCTATCCTTACTCTCAAAATTTTTCAGAAGTAATCAAGAATAGGATTAGATATCAAGAGTTCAATAATCCTCTTTGTTGATATTCAGCGTCGAACATCATGGTTTGCTTAGATCATCAACGAATTTCTTCAACACACATATTAATCTTCCAGGAGTTATTAAGAAAGCATTACTGCGGTGACAAACAACTTAATGCCGCCATTTTGATGACAATATTTAAGAGAACTTCTGTTCTACTAAACTTCTGTTATAAGTACTTGCAGAATAACACACCAATTCTTGTAACAGAGAAATTTGCATTTTAACATTACCCTTAAAAGCAGTAAAGCAGCAAAGCAGGTAATCCAACTATTCCTTTCCGCAGCCCTCTTCCTAATCAACGCGATCATCTATGTGATCAGATGGACCAAATAGATTCAGGTCATCTCTTTAGTATAAATAAGTTCAGGGGATAAAAAGTCGGAAAAGAAAGCAGTTTTTATACACGCGCACATGCACCCATAGAACAGCATACAGTCAGACAGGTAACTCTCGCTAACCAATCATAAAATTTAACTTATAGCAGCCTTAGCATAACATCCATAAGTAGACGAAGTTAGGTAAGGCACATGAATACAGAAGGAGCCTGCAGGAGAGGTATTCTTGCCGGAATATTACCGGTTAGGGTTAACACGTCGTATAACTTATAGATATCTAAACATAACTTCATCGTACCTTCAGAAGAATACATGTTTGTAAAGGGATACAGAATGATCAAATACTTGGAGAATAGGCAAAGGGTTGAATAATAGAATACCTAGAGATAGTGGTCATGAAACTCGTCCACTGACTTGTATCTACATGCTCACAAAAGATATTACGTCTTCTAAAGGTTTAAGACTGGATATTTCTATATTCAAATCTCATTTTCTCATTAGCAACATCAACTATCATATTTTGATAAGTTGGCAACATCGTATATTTTGTCTTCTCATATCGTTATTTATAAGTTTCAATAATAAAAAAATGTCTCTACTTTTTAGTCTGTTTAATTTTATGTACGTTAAAAAAGAACTTTTTTTTAATCGTATTTGTGTTGTTGTATTTTATTATATTTTATTAATTGATATTATTAATTAATTATCTGTTAAGTATGATTATTATATTATTAATAATTAAATTTATATAATTCATAATTATTCCAAATAAATAAATTATTACATTATTATTTTTATTGTTTATGTTTATTTATTTATTTAAAGTATTGTAATTAATTTATTATATATTTTTATTTTATATTTTAAATTTTTTGTATTTTTTTTTCAGTTTATCTTTTATTTTTATTTTTATTTGTATAAATTTTTGTTTTATAGACCCATAAACAAGCCAGATAAAGCAGTAATGGCAGCATAAAGCAGGCCCCTCCCTCCTATTCATTATCCCATCACTCCATCGGGGAACGACAATTTACATTGCCTTAGCGGCCCGTAAAAACATATTGTTTTTTACAGACCCTAAAACAGTAAAGCAAATCAAACACAAGTAACTGTGAATCACGTCTAAAGGGGATCGATGGATCACTCCAATTCTGCTTATGCTTGTTATTGTAGTGACTACTTGCAAGTAAATATGAGGTGGAAGCACTTGTAAAAAATAAGCTTATATATATATATATATATATTATAAATATAAGTGATGTGGTAGTGATACTATAATTATGCAGGATATAATATTGATATATAAGATATAATAAAAAATAACTTAGTTATTTTAATGTAATTTTATTGTCAATAATATTAAAATATTTATATATATATAGTATTATGAATCAAGATGTCTAGGAGATGGAGTCATGACTAAACTTATGCATTTAAACGCGGTAGCCACAATTGAGTTTCACAGTCAACAAATCAGAGAATGGATGAGCCGGAGAATGGAGAAACTCAGGCTTCTTACACGCATTAATAGATTTATGGTGTAGCTATAGGTAGAGGCAATAGTGGTAGTGAATAGTAGTACATAAGTATTAACAGTAGTGGTCAAGTAAGTAGTTAATAGGTTGATAATAGTTATGTTATTAGTAAGGATTCGTGCTGTATAGATGCCATACACGATATAAGATATATATATATATATATATATATAATAATAAATATATATAATAGATATATATATTAATATACTATATATATATATGTAATATATATTATATAGTATATATCCTCACATAACACTCCACCAATGCTAACATCTAATTAACTTACTTAAAGCTATCATTTAAAGAGATACCCACACACCTGAATCTATTAAAAAACTAAACGCATTCACAGCACCAAAATCACGTTCTGTATATCGTCATAATTATGACATTACACCGTAAGAGTTCTTATACGTATGACTAACATATTACAACCAATCACAGTCTATGCGTAGAAAAAACAACACTAGATAAGGTTAATAGGTAAAAGAGTTGAACCATTTTCAGTTTCACAGCTGTGAATTTCAAAGGAAACATATAAAGATAAGTTCTCAAACATCTGATGATAGTAATGATTGATTATTATATACTGTTACTTTTTTTTTCATATTTATTGGAGGAAGTGTTGTTCTCTATTTATCTTTACTATACAGTTCACACACACACACACGGCACACACACCTTTACACAGACACATATATACATATACACCACAATATTATGTTACACTACTAATTCACTACTATTACATGTCTGATTTAACAAACATTTATCTCTTGTCACTGTAAAACATATAAATTTCTACGAAGAGACTTTTAATACAGAATATTACAGAAACACTATGCAACAACGATAGTCTACACACATCAATCAGTCTTTAAAACCATTTTTATTACCTTATAGAGTGAAAATAATTTGTTCATAACTATCGGTCCATGGTAACATTAGTGCCAATAGCCATCTCACATACATGGTTTACTTATATACTATATATATATATATATATATATATATATATACTATACTATCATATATATAATATATATATATATATACATATATATATAACTATATATATAGTATAGTTATATATATACTGAAAGATATTCTTAACTGGAAGTGGCATGAATGACTTGATAAAATTTTCCAGAATTACATGCAAGCATGACCAGTACACATATATAAAAAATACAAAACTACATTTAACAGAAAAACTGTATGTGATAGCGAAAACCTACCTCTTTACTTAATTATATCGGAAGTGTATTTAATTACTTTAAATAATTATTAATTAGCTGATCAGATATGACACCAATCATATTTATAATTGAATACTTAGAGTTATTGAAGAATAATTGTTGAGTTGGAAAATATTCGCTTGGCTAGGTTTTAAAATTTCGAGATATTGTAGGATCCAGTGAATGCTACTCAAGCATGCTGACCCTACATGAACACTGGAACCAAGACTGAGCGTCTGGAATGGATATTCAATATTCTATACATACCGATTATGGATCTATATAAATGATTGCCTTAATTACAGTCACATGAGCTAATAGCTGAAATTCACTAGAATAGATAATAATTAAGTCACTAGTTCATAAGCTAAGATCACGTGAAGCCCAACGAGAGAGCGCCCGCAAGCGCCGCCCCGGTGCGGAATCGACGCGATAGAAGCCGCCCGGACGTATATTACTAGTGACCGTCGCGAAAAATATATTTCATTTTGCATCAGCGTTGTAAGTTTCATTTATATCTGTAGTATTGTTCAAATGTATACCATTTGCTAAATTACTAATCGGTCATTTTATTTCTTGTATATTAGCATTTTTAAATTTTATTATATAGAAAATTCCATCTTCACGAGTAGAGTTGGCTGAAAAACATGTAGTTACCGAAGGAATTATTTTATGTATTTGTAGAAAACAGGTTGTTTTATATAACCTAAGTTGATTAATTCTTAAGGGAAAGCAAAAGTATTCCGGAAGAGACACCGTAAATAATCCTCTTTGTGGTTTGCCTTTAAGATAAACTAAAGTCTTTTGTTTTGTACTATAACCTTAAAGCTGCAACTACATAAGAGCGCTGTGCTTAAATGTTAGAAGTTGATCTATTACCCTCACTCTGTTAAGTATGGTCTGTATGGAATTGCGGAGTATGGGCTTTATTAAAACACGAATTTATCGATAATAAAGCTGTAACTCAATAAGGTAATTGAACAATTGGCCCTAATAGAGCTATCTCACTCACAACGATGTATGCCTAAGTTTTACTGGCTTAATGCTTTGAGCAAATGGTTTACTTATGGTATTAATATTTCAGCCAAACATATATATAATATTATCATATATATATATATTATATATATATATATATAATATATATTTATATATATATATAATATATTATATATATATATATATTATATAGTATATATATATCCTTATTCTATGTTTAAGTTATGAAAAAGTAAGTTTACTATAAAATAATATTACATAATTACTATATTAGTTAAATATACAATGCGTATACATACATAAATATACTTCCCCCTTCTATTCACAATAAATAATTTCTCTGTATGCATTCACAGTATAGGTATCATATTATTATACATCAAATTTATATCGAAGTATGTAAGTTCATAACCTCACCTATATCAACTGTTGTATGCATCCGGTAACCATTGGCATTATCTCACCTGATTTGCAATAAACACAGAAATACCTTGATTTTAAAATTAGATAACGCAATTGCAAACATGATATAAGGTTCGTCAAATATACCTTAAACCCAGTAAACAAAGTAATATTTATAACATACTGTAAGGGACTGTGTACAACTGAAATATCATCCTTCAGTGTATTGCCGTATCACTTTGAAATGAACATCGCTCCATATGTTCGCGACCTCGCCAGTAATATTTACGCGCGGGCGGGATCATGCGTCGCGATTACCGCACCGGGGCGCGCTTCGGCGGGCGCTCCTCGTTGGGCTTCACGGTGATCTACTATGAAATCTAGTGGAATTAATTTATTATCTATATTTTAATGAAAATCAGCTATTAGCTCATGTGTGTCTGTAATTAGGCAACATTTAATAGATTCCATAATGGTTATTTTATATTGAAATGAAATATCCATTCGAGACGCTTCAGCTGTTTCCAGTGTTCTCTTAGGCAGCAGGCTTGAGAGCATTCGACTGATCCTACGAAATATCTCGAAATTTTAAAACCGTAGCGAACGAATAGTTTTCCACTTTCAACAATTATTCGCTCAAGTGTAAGAATTATTATAAATATGATGTGATGAACTATTAAGTAATTTAATAATTAGTATTCTATTACTCACACACACTTCCATATAGATAAATAAGGAAGTAGATGAAACATACTGATGTCTTAAAGTAGTTTTGTATTTTTTACATATGTGTACTGGTGATGCTTGCATGTATTCTGAAAATTTTATCGAGTCATTCATGCCAATTCAGTTAAAATGCTTTCATATATATATATATATATAGATAATATATATATATAATATATATATATATATATATATATATATATATATATATATATACTAAGTATAAACACATGTAACGAGATGGATATATGCACTATGTTACCACGATGACAGATAGTCTATAACAAGACTTATTTTCAACTTATAAGGTTAAAATGGTTAAAAAACTGCATGAGTTGTAGACATCGTGTTGCCATACATGTTTTGGTAATACTTAGTTAAAAGTCTCTTCCTAGAATATATGTTTAAGTGAAACAATGAATACAATGTTTTAAACAGACATGGAATAGTATGAATAAATAGGTCGTATGTTATCGCGTTCTTGTCTGAGTGTGTGTGTGGCTGTGACTGTGTGTGGTGTGTGTGCATGAATGTGTGTAACGTAGTGGGTGTAAGTGTGTGTGCGTGTGTGAGTGTAGTTGTGTGATGTGAATGTATAGGAAAATAAAGTAACAACTCAGAACATAAAATATAAATAACAGCTATATAATAAAATAATAGATTACCTATCATCAGATGTTGAGAACTATCTTTATGTTCCTTAATACAGTGTGAAACGAAAATGTCACATCTTTATTAACCGTACTAACGTCTTATCTAATGGCTTTGTTTTTCACCATAACTGGAGCTGGTTGAAATGATGTTAGTCACTAGTAAGATCTTACGGCTGGTGATGCCATTTACTCGTATGACGATATAAGAAACAGTGGATTTGTTGCTGGAATGAATTAGTTTTGAGTATAGAGATCAGGATTGCATGACTATCATCTTATAACAATGATAAGCTTTGACAGTAAACTACCAATAGAATGCTAGTGCAATTGTGGTAAGCGATATATATCGAGTATGTGCATCATAACAGACGAAATCACTTACTCAGTACTACAAGCTATTACAACCACTTGACTACTACCTCGACACTTACTGTTAATAACTATTACTACTGACTACTTACTACTATTAGCTAAAACCATAACTCGGATGATACGTGTAAGAACCTGAAGCTTTCCATTCTCGGCATCCATTCTCTGATTAATGTTTGATGTGAAATACAATGTGCAAGTTTAATGCAGAGTTTTGGTAATTGACTCACTCACATCCGAACTCTGATTCAATAATATAATATATATATTATATATCATTACATACATATATAATATATACATACTATATATATATATATATATATATAGAATAGTATATAATATATATTAGGGCTGTATATGTATTTCATTTACAGCAAAATATCATTTTTTTGAAATGCAATACCCTGCAAAAACTACAATAGCTACAGGGGAAAAGAGATACATGTAGCTGGAAATGCATGTCAATTTTAGGCGCGAAAATGTAAAAAAAAAAAAAAATCAATATCTCAAAAACTATACAATAGCTACAGCGAAAAGGGAATACATTTTTGGGAATCCTGGTAAAAATGTTAGTTAGGAAAATGGGAAAAAAAAAAATAATAAGTAAATAAATAAAATAAATATTGGCTATATTTTTTTTAGGAGCAGGGACATTATATAATGTTATAATATAAGTACTAATAATAATAACATATAACATATATTATATATTATATACTATTAATATATATATTACTATATACTAATATTATTTGTTACAAGACCTATTACACCCGGCAATTGTGAGGGAGCTCGCAG
>JABUQX010057227.1:15000-33899 GCA_015478945.1 Trachelipus rathkii | reverse complement strand
TTCCGTTCCAGCGTGTAGAAACGTCTGAATTAATTTATGCTTGACATTCAGCAGCATCTGTAAAGTTTTAAGCTTTGCAGCTGTCTCTGCTGAAATGAAATGAGTTGTGGGTTGTGGATATGACAAGGATGGGGTGTGTTCTGCAAGTAAATAAATATCTTTAACAGATTTCTGACATAATATTGAATCGTTGATGCAAAGGTTGCAACTTGTGAATTAAACATGAAATTGATAGCAAAACCACTCTCCCTTATACAGCTACCATGTTGGTCCATTATCTCCCGTATCACTAATGAATTCTATTTTTTAATGCTTATTGAAAAATTGTCAAAAGGCTCATAGGGTCTGACAAATGACAAAGATTTTGGCCATATTGGCTACAAAATTTGGCCTATATTTTTATTTTTTGGGAAATAATGTTTCTTAAAATTTCAATTTTAGAATTGAAACAACGTTCCCTTATGTTGACGTAATTTATTGTTTGTAAAGCTCAATATTCGACTGAATAGTTCTGCAAAAAGGCGAATACCGAATATGTCGGTATTTTTCGGCCGAATAGGCCGAATACCGAATTCTTACCGAATATTAACTTTCCCTAAGTATATATATATATAATATATATATATATATTATATATATATATATAGTAAGTATATATATATATATATATGACTATATATATAATATAATATAATATATAATATATTAATAGTTATTATAATGATATATATATATTATATATAATTGATATATATATTAATATAATATATATATATATAGATTTATATCTAATATAATATATATTATATATATCCCAATAATTGATTGTGATAGACCCTCTTGAAAAGGTAAAAACAAAAATTTTACAAATCTGTGGACTTACACACAATAGTCTCACAAAATGCGATGTGATATGCAAAAAACCGATTACATTTTTGAAATCAGCCCACATCGAATAATAATCAATTGCGCAAAGCCCCGTCCCAAGCAAATTCATGTTTACCCAGTGTTATATACAAGTAATAAAACAAAAAGTAAAATAAACATATATCTTACCTATAGCAAACCATTCAGATATTAACATTTTCATTAAATGAAAATTGAAAGTTTCCGTAGTTAAAGATATTAAACTAAAACTTCATTTGAATAAGCCCTAAGGTTAAAATGGACAGAACATTAGCAATTCTTCCAGTTTTTCAGGGGATAAACCTATTTCTTGTGGCTTCATAAATTTTTCCTCCTGTTCTAAATATTCTCGTTCACTTTCGACTGATGACGGGGAAGCTGAAAGGTATTTACTAAGAGAACTAAACTTATTTCAGTGTATTTTCTTAATGAAGGGAATATCATGTCTTCACTGGTCAAAGTAGGCTGAAACTGTATAGTATTTGGTTCCATTTCTTGATTGTCAAGTTCCGCTAATAGTAGCCTAATTTACTGTTGTATGCTACAATATACTCACGGGATCGTCAGAAGAACGGGACTTTCTCTTTTTTCACTCTCACCTTTTTTTTCTGTATGACGAATGTTTGATGCCACAATTCTTTTTAAAAAGAGACATATCGCATAAATTGAAGTGACTATAACTGTAACCTTATCAGCTTGCACTTTCCCACTACCGGTGCAATCATCGTCACAGATGAGATCTCAGGAGCCTAAGATTTTCATTATTCTCTTTCCATGCCTCAAACGGACCATCCATTTTTTACTGATCTCCAGGTCTTGTTCTTGCTTTTTAGTTTGTGTGTTTTTGTAGTTCCATGTTGAGAGCAAATATACGCCTGTGAATCGCATGAATGTCTAGGAAAGTAGCTTACACACAAAACGATATTATCAGCAATAAATACTTTACGAAAGTCGCTCTTCATTTCTACTGATTGTCCTTAAGCATCTCAACTTAGTTAATTATTCCCACGCTGAAGCGTTCTGACTTCTCTAACAGTGCACCTTAATTTTAACACAAGATAGATTGTATTGTCAAATGGAAGGAGATCAACATTGTGGCCGACTCGTTACTTATCACTGCTTGTTTTAAGTGATTGTCAAACTGGCCTCAAGTGAAAATGCGATAATTTTTGCCACTTGCAAAATCAGGTCAACACCGTTATCTCGATTGCATCTCTAGCAGCCCGTATATTGACTAGTGGCAACTTGTTCGTGCGTTCAAACAAGTTGCTTTTAAGCAATGATCAGTTAGTTCTGTTCCAGCGCTGCTAAGAAACGGTCCTTGAATTATAATTTATGCTGTTCTTGCACATTCAGCTTGCATCTGTACGAGAAAGTTTTAAGCTTGGCTCAGCTGCGCCGTTTGCTGCAATGGTGAAAATGAGAGAGTATACTTCTTGCCAAGTTAAAGTGAATATATATCCTTTCTACAGACTTTCTGACATCAATGACTGAATCGCTGAATGGCTAGTTGCAAACCTTGTGAATAAAACATGGTTGTGGAATATTTGTATAGGCAAGGACACTCTCCCTGTATACCAGCGTACTGACATTTCGGTCCCATGCTATGCCCGTAGTCCACTAAGATGAATGTCTACTTTTTAGAATAGTGAAAAATGTCAAAGGCCCTTATAGGATCTTACAAATGGACAAAGATATTCGCCATATTGGCTACAAAATTTGGCTAGATTTTTTTTATTTTTTGGGAAAATGTTTTCTAAAATTTCAAATTTTAAATTGAAATTAATCTTTCCCTTATGTTGAGGGCGTAAGTTTATTGTTTACTAAAGGCTCAATAATTCGCGCCCGAATAGTTCGGCAAAAGACTGAATACTGAGAATATTCGGTATTTTGGCCGAATAAGCCGAAGAGCGTTGACCGAAAAATGGAATGTAAAGAAGTGTTTATAGTATAGTATGTATATATAGTATATATATACTTACTATATATGATATATATATATATATACGATAGTATATATAGCCTACTTATAGAGTATAGATGTATATATATACGTAATAGTATAATATATTATATACCGCTACTATATATACGTTATAGTAGTATATTAATATACTATATATATATATTAATACATATATATATATAGCTAATACGATATAACATAGTAGTTAAATTATATGATAATTAATACGTAATAGTATATATTACCCGTATAGTTAGTATGATATATAAAATTTGCCCACAGCGTACGCGCGATGGATACGTATATACATATATATATATCATATCTATACTATAGTAATAATGTCATTCTGAAAGTCATTAGTATATATATAATATTAATAATAATGATAAAGTATATATTATATATATATATAGATAAATATTATATATATTAATTATAAGTATATATATATAATAGATATTATAATTACGATTATAATATATATATATATATATAACTTATGATATATTATAGATGCTCGACCTAAACTTTAAAGCTTGAGCAAGCTACAGAGTTTTCTCGATACTGTGGAGGTGCCTAAAGATCTGACCTTACTAATAAGAATGATATTATATATATTATATATATATATATAGTATATATCTAAATATATTATTAGTGAATATAATATAGATGTATTACTCATATAATATACTTATACTAGTAGTATAGGATACCGTATACGTATATAGTAATAACTATACTTATATATCAATACGGTATGATATTATATATAGTAATATAAGTATAATATATATAATAGGTTCATATATGTGAGGCTCAGTAACGTTAATACTAATGAGCTTATGTGATATATACCGTGAGTAATATATCATATATGTATCAATATTATAAGTAACTCAGCTGGCTCTATCACCATCTTTTTTATATATCTAGATAATTTACTACTAAGTTATATTAGAGCTGTACCCGGGAATTCCCGCGCCGGAAATCTTGGACATTTTTTTCTACCGCGTTCCGATTCCGGCGAATTTTCTCAAGAATCTCCCGCTGCCGGAACCGCGAATTAACTAAAGTCTAGACTTCTGAGAAAATACTTTGATGGAATTTGATTATGTTACTAAACCAATAGACAATTATCTTTTAACCGAAAAAGATAATAGTCAGGCCTTTGTGTTAGCATTAACTACACGTGTATCATCTCTAAATAAAGTCTTATATAAGCATTATTATGAGATATTCCCTCATTAAACCTTTAAAACTTAGTTTCGAATGTTCCTAATATATAATACCTATATAATAGTACTAACACATACTATATATATATATAATAATATCAACTATATATATATAAATAATTCTAGAGTTTACATATGTTAGACTATACTAAATTATATATAGTATATTTATATAGTAGTATATTATAGTATATTAGTATATATATATCATATTAATTAGCTAAATCATTTTTAAAACCTTTTGAAAATATTTTGCTGATAAGAATGTTTATGTTGAGTTTATAAGAATGTTGCATTTATGATATTGTTTATAATGTTGTGTTTATAAGAATGTTTATGTTGTATTTATAATGTTTTGTTAATAATTTCTCTAGAGATATATTGCGGGGAGACTTCGGAAATGAGAGTTAATTTTTGGGCTAGTCATACCTCTATGTTTGGAAATTACATTTGGCCACTTTCCATCAATTAAGTAATTCTTCTTTCCCAGATTAGCAAATTATTTCCTCTGGTAAATAAAAAAAAGAAAATCAATTTCTGTAAGAATTTTCATCATTAGTAACACCTGTGATTTTTTGTGTCTTTTTCCAGTTTTGCACTAAATGTTTCGCTGTTCCACTTTCGCCTTTCTACAAACTTAAAAAAACTAAGTAACTTTGCAGTAATTTCTTTTCTGTGAATGCTCCTGATGATTTTGAGGTACTTGCAAATCTGTTTTCATGTAGATTCTAGAGATGAAGATTCGCTATTGTACGGTCGGTATGGCCATGCAACTCATCCGCCTGAACCTTCATCTGTACTGTTTACCTAGGCTATTATCACATTTCTAGGCTCATTATTTCTGCATATTTTTCTCAAACATTCCAGTTCCTACCTTGCAATTCTACTATATTTCATCAATAGAAAACTACAAGTCAGATTATGATATCTTGGGTACTACTACAGTAATATCACCAATTATCTGTGTCCTGAATGTCATATTCTCTATTGATCCTTCTCGTGTCAGTCTTCTATATCACTAATATCTAATTCTATGCCTTCTTCCAGCTCTTCGTTTTAAGAGTTGCTGTAACTCTGCTGTTATCCTCAGAAGTTTGAGATGATATGGTGGAGAGCTCAAAACATCGGAGGACATAATTGCATGATATAATTGATTTTGCCCTATAGTTTCCGTAACATGCGGAAATGTTGTAACTCTTAGAATTTTTTTCAAGTATTTCCATTTATTAGACAGTCAAAGCTTAAGTGATTGATTGTTCTATAATATAAACTTGTCAGAGTCTTTAATAAACATGTCAATTCTTTCCTAGAATCACAATAGTGGACCTTATTCCACCTTGTATTTAACATCGTTGAATTGGCACTCGAAGTGAGGCTTGACAAGATGTGTGGCATCCCAAGTTCTCGTTTGTATTCTTTACAGTTCATCTTTACACGCCTTAAAAAGACTGGAATGAGTTTGATAAATGTGGTACAAATAGTCCTACATTAGTCTTCTTATTAAGATCACCACTGCTTATTGTGGGAGAAAGATAAGGCACTCTTTAAAGACCAAATTGAAGTTTATTGAACATAAAACAATAAAAAACTTGTTTATCCTGCTAAATTAATTCCAAGTTTCATGCTTAATATGCCTTCCATCTCGAAGATCAAATTGAAGTCTTATTCAGGAGAGTAATTACTTCCAATAATTCATTCATAATTCAAAACGCATAGTGATATTAATTCCAGAATGAGACCGGGGAAACTACTTGCCAATGGAGTACACAGTCCATATTTATTAATACAACTCGTTGTGTAAGCCAGGAGCTGCCTGTTTAAAGAAAATAAATGTACTCGTTTGAATCTATTTAGCTGTTCCTATAGGTATCTGTAAGTAAAGCATATCTGATCAGCCTCTAGAGAACGTTCTCCGAATACTGGCTGACTCATTAATGTTCCAGTATGAAGATTGTAAACATCTTCTCTACAACATATTTTCTACTAGGACTAAGATATTTTGGTTGAAGATGGGCAGATACGTTTCTATGAATCTCCTGCCCTCGTCAGTGTGGACGATCTATTGTCCCTATTGTCACAAAATCATTAACCAAATTCATTGATTGTCAAATTGTTGGGATCATTGATATGCCAATCTTTTTTTTTGGGAGAAACTCCTCAAAACTCATCTTATCTCTCCCTTGTTTCTATTAAGAACTTTTGACTTGAACAGCATATTCCCTTGGATGATGCAGATTTCCATATGGTTCCATGAAGTTGCGCTGTGTACTTAAATGTAAGATGTTATGTGCAAAACGTATAATACAAACAACTATATTTTTTTTACATTTCCTGTCTATGACGTAAACGACAAGTTCATAAGAAATTCCGTTTCCGGCCGGAATTCCGGCCGGTAATTTTTTTAATTAGTGATCCGAGCGGCCGGCTCAAGATTGCAATACGTCCGGATACACACTCCGTAGAGACTATCCGGTATGAAATAGCTAAATAGAAATATAGATAATTTTAAATGGTTAAATCCACTACTCATTGACTACGATGTGCAATATAAATACCAGTTCCTATTTGTATATGTAGTACATATAAATATACTCATAATTTCATACTTGTGTGTACCTCATTATATACTAGGTATATATTATAGTATCATATATATAATATATATCATAATATTATTATTAATGTATATAGTATAAATAGTATAGCGATATATATATATATATATGGTAGCTATTATATAGTAGTAGTAGTAGTATATATATATATAATATTTAGCTATTATATTAGTATATATATACTAGACAGCATAATAGGATATACTAATATTATATAATGATATATAATAATATAGCATATTATGCCTCCAATCAACTCAGCGAATGAAATGGAAAATAAAATCAAAATAAACAATCAAATACCACATAATACGCACTTGCAGCGTCACCCTTCTATCATCCCGGTTATCGTTAATATAAGCATTTCTATAAATAAAAAAAAAATAACACTGTAACGGCTTTCCTGCATTAGTAAAGGAACATTTTGCAAACAGTTCCCTCAAATAATGCTACGGTCTATATGACCGTATATAAAATATAGTGATATATAGTATATAGTACGTATCAGCAATCATATATACTATAGGGTAATATATTATAAGTATTACTATCATATTAGTTATAAGTTAGTACTTATATGTATATACGGTGATTACTATTCATAGTATATATAAGTATGTATCACTATACCGTCAGACTATCATGGATATAACTCGTCGAGGTCGAAAACCAGTAGATACCTTGTTATTTCACGCGGTTCTTTCGCCCTCTCCGTACGGGACCGCAAGTCACTTACACCCACATCGAATTCTTACAGCCGTGCCCATTGAAATAAGCCAGTAGAATGAATTCCTTGCGGGCATTTTCGCGGACGGGGACTGTAGTTCGAACTCTTTCTCTCTAACACCGATTCTTCCGCACAATTGAGACTCCTCTAAACTCTCCCTAGTCCCCCATACCTTCCTGCCTTTAGGAGCTCAGTGAGGGGACTCGTCCTGCTTCCACCATCCCTGTCACTGTTTAGCTCTCTCGAGATCATGTCGTACTTTGCGAAAACTATGCTGAGATACTGGAGACTGTACTGCATGACAGGTTACTCTACTTTATGCACGAGTCATTAACACATCTTCCGTTGTGACCTATTTCAGACACTCATAGTGATTTGTTCAACGCTTACCAAACCGAGGCGCCGATTATCGGGAACAGTGCTCACCATTCGAGTTTTAGACACGTAATCGATTTTTCCTTCCTAAAACTGGCTCCTAACCTGCTTTCTTATTTCTATTCTGGCCCTTTTTGCCACTGGTCTCATTTATAGTGATAATATATACTATATTACTATAAGAAGGTAGTATATCTAAATGACTTATCATATATTCAATAATATACGGTATATATATCAAGATATATATACTATTATTAATATACCAAACACGCTTAGCTTTAGAGTCAAGTGCACTATTTATTTCTTGTCACCATAAAATAAAATCGTCTTAGTTAATCTATGAATGAGACTACTTAAAACGCAATAGCCTTGCCGAACCACCAAAAACCATACCAGTACATGACTACATCACATCATGGACAGTAACATACATACACGCACACACACACTCAATTCGGAGGAATATTCAGTTACCAGCCAGCAACGGCAGGGATACTCCATTTCGCATGATCCTGAGCCAGGTGAGCATAATAGTAAGGATATACTATAGTTATTGATATATATAGCAGCTATATATATATATACTATATATATATATATTATATATATGATAGAGATATATATATATTTGATTAGATTAAAGTATTAATAGTATTTATAATATAGATATAATATAATATAAGTATAGATATATAATAATAGGCAAACTTCATCCTGTTCTTAACTATCGAAAAACAAAAGAGAAAATGCGAAATAAGATGTTGCAAAAGTATCGTGATAACTTAATTCCACATTAACGTTGAAAGCAGGTTAATAAATTAATGTAATGAGCGCTGATTCTTCGACTAAGAATGCCAACATGTAGCGCCAAAATATTTGAACTAAATTCGATATTTGAGGACAGCTCTAAATAATTATTATTATGTTAAGTATATATAATAATATAGATAGAATAGATAATTCTATATATAATATTAGTAGTATACTTATATATTTATATAGTAAATAATAAGGTATAATATATATAATCATATATAGTTAACTTACATATATATAATAGATATATACTCATATAGATAGTATATCATATATTATTTATACGACATAACGGCAGAAACACAGCTGACATTTAGTTCGCTGTATATACAACCATATGAACATTACGTTTTGATCTGTTAAAAATATTGTCATGTAAGATTTTATAAACATTTAAATACAATTTGAATGTTTTCATCTAAGTTGCAGATAATAATTGAACTTGAAATACTAAAATTGTGCTCAAATTTGCTTGAGCTCGATATCATAATATTTGTATATTTAAAGTTTGAATACTAGTATTAATTTGAGTTAAATATCGGTGTTCAACTTACTTTTACATTGAACGTGAAAGCTAATATTTAACTCGAGTTAATATAATAATATATAATTAAAGTATATATATATCTTAATATAAATAAAAAGTACGCTTAAATAAAATATATATATATAATATATATATATATATATATAATAATTTTATGCTATGTTCACAGTAATTATAGTATATATTATATATAAATATATAATTATATATATATATATATATATTATATATTATATATGTGTGTGCGGCAAGATTTCTCTTGCCCTCACAATAATTATGTACACCTCTCGTGACCAATAGCTACTGATTATGTCAAAAATTTAATTATTAAAATTATTAATATTATGAAAAATCTCTTAACGCTCTTCTTTAATGTAGAAGGGCTACTTCATAAGTTACAATGGACGGATAGTCGTCGGGGGTATAAGAGGAACGCCCAAACGGCAGAGTAAGCGTCAAATCTGGCAACAAACCTTAAAAAATAGCAAATCTTAGAAAGTTAGCCATGGCTTAGAGACGTAGGAAGAAAGGGAAAGTTATAAGACCTCAACAGATTATACCAGAAGAAAAGAGGTGTGCCTTTGTATAGAAGTGATTCGGCCTGTTTAAAAAGCCAGAGAAAATGGATGTTTGCAAGGGTCGAATAGAAATTATAATTGTTCAAGTGTTCTAGGTCACGAATCACGCGAATTTTATTTAATCGCCGCTGGGGAACTGGAGTCCAAAGGCTTATTGAGTTAATTAATAAAGAGGATTTGATCTGACCACGGTCATTAGTGATTTAACTGTTTTTAAATTAGCTTGGATGATTACCCAAGTTATTTTCTACTATTTGATCTTTAATTAATCTTTAGAAATAAAAATAAAACAGTCGCCCCATTAACTCTTTTTCATTACCTCACTTTGTAACTTAACCCTTCTCAAAGACGTTAGTACCAAGAAGAATTGCAGTGTACCCCAGAGATGATACTCATGGAGCAAACAATAAAAATACATTATAATTATACAAAGTAAGTGAAAGTGAATAATAACAATATTATAAAGTATATATATATAAAATCTATTAATAAAACAATAAATTTTTTATTAATATCTCATGTGACTAGGTTTGAAATAAAAAATATAAGACTTGTCAATTACTATAATAATAATAATACATACAAATCAACACTCAACTAAAAAAAACAATTATTATAAAAATATAATAATAATAAATCAAGGTTTCATATAATAAACTTACTCACTCCTACTCACCACCCAAAAAAATGCAGATAGAAATAAGTAAAGTAGCCCATAATCGCAATAGGCATAAACTTTCCTATCCATAAAATCAAAAGCAAAAAATAATAAAGAATAAAGAATAAATAAAAAATCCATAGCTAATAAAAAGGGCTATCTTAAGTTCTAAAAAATGAAAAAAGGTTACAACCTCAGGAGTTCGAACTTAAGATAATGAAATCAATATTATCATATATTTATATATAAAAGCTATTGTGTGAACTTACTCATAGGTCTCTCAATTCAATTTAAGTAACTACCCATCACCTCTCACTCCAGAAAGAAGTCCCTCACACGGACTCCCGAATAAGGAATGTAATATATATAGAAGAAGGTGACTTCATCATCAATTACTCTGAATAACGGAAAATCTGGTGAGAATATAGCAGTAGGATCCAAAGAAGATGATACCTATGAAGCAGCATAATGATACCTTAAATAGTATTTAAGTGGATAAGTAAGGATAGTCACCTATTTACCCACACACTATCAATATTTAGGTGAGTATAGAAAAAAAAAATAGGAATAGATTGTTTCTCCCTAGTAAAGTCAAGTCCCCCTTTATTCAATGAATTTGAATGATACACTAATGAGGAATTGGATTCGGTACAGTATAGGTATAACGACCTATATATTGAATATCTTTACCTTTAATGAATATCCTACCGATATCCGATATATAGGTGATTAGATAGTATATATATAGGTTAAATAAAATACTATTGGCATCAAAACTATCAAGCAAGATTACGAATTCGTTGAAACTTCCCCTAAAGGACAGATAATTAGTTATATTATAACTAAATTAGTAAAGTAATAGAGAAACTCTAATTGCACCTATCGCTAAGAATCAGTACAAGATATGAAGATAAGTCTTTTCGAATCAGGAATGAGGTAGTATGTAATAGGGGATGCTATCCTATAAATCGAAATACTATGTAGTTTAGAATATTAAATAGAAAATGCTCGGATTTTGATACCATGACTTTCAAATCTAAATAACGGATAACGATAGCATTATAATTTATTAGTTGTAATAAACTCTTTCTTTTAACCGATAGCCTCATAGCAAATATACATAATCTCCCTCATGCAACTAGTAGATAGAACCATGGATTTTGTAAGGATATAATTAATTTGTGAAAATTGCCGACGTACATTTTTAAATACTAAATTTTTTTTCTCCAATAGCATAGATTATAGGTTTATTGGCCTACCATAACCCCAACCCCCCAAGAGTGAGGTAAAGAATATAACTATATATATCCGTAATATATAATAATATGGCTCAAGCTCATTATAAGTAAACGCCGTTATATATACTATATATAAAATACCGTAATCTCAGCAGAAAATAGAGATATAAGTCTACCAAGACCGTATCCGAAACAGAGATCATGTTATCTAGCTCATAAGAGATAGAAGAAATTAAGTCGTACTGATAAATATATCTCTCAATGAATAAGTACAGCTGAAGAAATTGAAGGTCAACTCGCCATAGAGACGTGTTAAGTACTTATTACCCTATACTCGAGAAGACGCTCTAAGTAGAATTCGAAAAATATCCCCCACCCCCTAACAAATAATTGATAATCAAATTAAATTCAATAAGGATAAGGAATTTCTCACAATATACCTGAATAATACATATGACAATATGCGTTTAGCAGCTGGCCCATAAGTTAAGTATCACTGAATAAGTTCTTTATAGTTGTTAATTATGATTTTACCATAGATATAAATATTTCTTATTATATAATATATGCACCATGCATTAATGTAGATGGGAGGCCCTTATTGCTGCTTAGTTTACTTAATCTGACATAACAAACCACTCGGCTCAACTCCCCCACCCCCACTGGCAAGAAACTCCAACATTTCAAAGCAGCAGGTGGGAAAACTAGAAGTGAATTTTGGATCCGTGAGACTCAAACTCCTCGATTATCGAGCCAGATATGGGTGATATAATATATAGGTAAATTATAATATTGTGTGGGGATATGATTTACTGCTTTTCCGTGGGAGTGAGCTCGAAATTACTATTTATTTATGATTTGATATTATAATTACCCATATGCTAATTTTTGTATATATATTAGCTAATTAAATGTTTTTGTATAGGTACGTGGAAATAATATAATTTTATAATAAACTATAAGTGATATATTTTACATTTATTATATTATATTATATAATAAATTGATAATCTATAATTTAAAATAATCGGATATACTAGTAAATAAATATTATAAGTCTATAATTATATATATATATATTAAAGTGAAAATTAACTCAAGGTATAACTATATTTAAATTATAGTGAGACAATTTTATTATTATAATAATAAAATCATTCAATCTACACAATCAAAAAATTAATTATATACTATAATAATACAGATATAGGGTAATTAATAAATAATGACACTAGGTTGATTGAATTTAATAGCTTCTTATAAATATAATGTATTAGGGTATATTGACTCATAATATCTTAATATGGCTTCTATACAATAGGTATTGAGGGTCATTTTTAGTAATAATTAAGTAATATTTGATAATCGTGGGATCTATAAGGAAATGTTAATTGATATTTATTAATAGATTTAAATGTAAGTAGGTAAAGTATTACTTTGTTATACAAATAATTGAATTCCTCAAAATAACGGTGATATAGAGTAGTAGATTTACCTTTAAAGTAAATATCATACCCTCTTCCCACCTCTCCCCACAGAAGTCGACTTATTCACTGTGTCTATTATGGAATATAAATATTAATAGAATAATAATATATAATATATATATATTAGTGGAATTATATATAAGTAAGATGATTCCTCTTATTTCAAACTGAAATTATATAAAGTATCAATGTTAAACTCATAGTATAATGATGAGTACTATAAATAATATATATAGGTCAATATAATTAAATATATAAATTATATAAATATATAATTGTATATATAAAGAAAATAGATAGCATATTAAAGTTGATGAATTAGACGATTAGATACGGTTTTTGTAATAATAATTCTATATTATAGTAATCAATATATACATTGAAAGCAAATAGCTTGTGATATGAGATCTATAGCTTGTTTCCCCCTAACGGTAGATATAAGTCGACTCTGCTTTCACCACTTAATGTCTCGACAATGCAACTGGATGGACGAGGAAGGCAGGTTTTGTAGTTAGGGCGATTGAAGGACATATCCTGGTGACCTCTGTAACTTATATATAATAAATAATATAATGATCCAAAATAGAATAAAACTTGTTAAATGAGAATAAGGTGGTGCAGAAAACGCCCCTTGTTATGCAAAATTGAATTGTCATAATTCACGTTTTTTAGGAGGGTTTATGAAGGGAGTTGTCTCTCTGGCTAGTAAGCGAAAGGATTCTTTCTCCTCATCGAGTATAAAGCATGTGGAATCATTATATATTAAACGATAAAGAGATTAATAGCATTGTTACAACTTACATCTGCGGTGAACAGATACATTGATTCGACGTGAGTTCAGAATGTAGAGTATTCTGGAAACAAGTCACTCAATCATGGCAGGGCTGTTAGAGAGATATGACTAAGTTTGTGATAAAAATTGTATTAATATTTAACGTGATAATAACTAAACAATGATATCTTATTTACATAAGACACTCGACAATTGTTGCCTCTGACTCTTAAGGTATAACTCCTAGGCGTAAATCTGATTAGACTAGTGAGAGGGCGATGGGCGGAATTACTCGTGCTCTTTCTGTTTATTGGAAGGTACTGCCAGGCAAGGCCAGCCGTCAAATGTGAACTTCTCCCACGTCGCCTATATATAATAGTTTATAATATACTTCTTAGAATTATTTAAAATTTACTTTTTATTTGGTTGGTTAGACAGGACTTTTCTACAATCGCCGCAATGCGCATTATGCTCTTGTGCTGGACATATTTCAATGTTTCAACGTCTACTCGGTGGCTTCATGCCTTTTCTCATATAAACACAGGGTTCACTATTGGAGGTTCATAGATGTCCATTATTGTATTAGATCCTAGCAGCGAAATCGTGTCGTCTCGTCAATTTTAGTATTTCCTCAATCTCATCAATCATCGCAATTCAATGTGAGCTTTAACTGATTCTCTATATACTGAGCAGTGTTCTCGAAATTCTATCTTCCCTCTCAACCGCATGTCTCTTTTTATAATATACCGGCTTTGCGGATATAATTGAATTATCTATAGGTTCATTGTACTAATTTACACTTAGTGGAACCACTAAAAGAACAAATTTAATACCAAGTCTTAGTTCTTAAGATCCCTTAATGCGCATAAGCATGTATATATTATATTATATACTATATACTAATATTATTAATAATTTATAAGCTAATAGATATCAGCTTGTCATATATATATGAGCTGTGGCTCAATATTGAAGAATATGTATAGCAATAGTACTAGGAGGGAAACGGTAGGCTAGTAGAGTGTACTATATGTTAAACAGCGTGAGATAACGTATTTTGTGCTCGTACTCATAACGTAATAATATCACCATAATATTTATAGGTATATATTATATATTACAGATAACTGATATATTATGAGGGGGGGGGTCTGGTCTGGGCATGGGGTGGAGGTGGCGCCCAGGGGTGAGCCACACATTGGACGAGAGTAGCCACAGTTAAGAGATGGTAGCTAGTTGGCGCAGGGGGCTCTGGAAGAGCCTTGTCCGCTTGCCTTGTAAATTGGTTGTGATGAAGCTCAGTGTGAGAATCTTGTTGGGGTGGATGTG
This sequence comes from Trachelipus rathkii, assembly GCA_015478945.1. NCBI lineage: Eukaryota > Metazoa > Arthropoda > Malacostraca > Isopoda > Trachelipodidae > Trachelipus > Trachelipus rathkii. Next base: position 18,641 of record JABUQX010057227.1, on the reverse strand, counting down.
GGAGACGAATCGCGAAGAATTGTCCTTGTTTGTCGAAGGTAAGAAATTTTATGCGAACCGTTTATGTCCTAGTATAAAACTATCCTATAATCATCCATTTTTATAGACGTGGTTTCTCAAGGGTGTCACGCCTCGGACTTACCGACAACCGTTTACACCCACGCGCCAATCTGGGGAAGAGTAGAGAGTATAGCTCTCACCCGCAATCTTTTTGGAAAGAGCCATAAGGCTAGAGAATTTAATAAATTATTGTGAGACGCCTATATTATATATAGGGTGATATATATATATATGGTAATATTTCGTAGTAGTATAGTAATATATCATATAGTAGTAGTGAGTAGCTATATAATTGTATGATCCGTAATGTATCCCTAAACTAGCTTACTTGTCACAACAAGTCGTGATGGCAGAGTGTTCGATTATGTTCTCTGTCTTGTCCTTGCACCGGTTATGTAAACCGTAGTGATCCACCTCCCGTCGTGACAAGTTTCATAACTCTCGTCCCTAGATCCTCTCATCACTAATATGCAATTCTGGTGAACTAACATGGTAGCGAGAGAGTTTAGCTAATCGCTAGTGGTATCTAGTATAATTTCATGGAATAGGTACTTAATCATATTAATATAGGTTATTATATAGTATAATATACTCAATCAGTCGATAGGATAAACAATAAGTATAATTATTTATCAACTTATTATACTTGTCTACTTTGTGGTAGGTAAACTACAGTTTTATATAACTATATAATTATATAACTAACTAAAGTAGGTGCATCATAGTTTGATTGCGAATCTTAGTGACCTATCAACGCGCCTGCATGTCGATCTTATATGTAGGAGATTTAAAGTAATGCGTTTCTTGTATATTATGCATGACATAATGTAATTTGGCAAAGATTTCTGACTCCGATTCGTATGTTATGAGTAGACATTGATTTGGCATGATATTTGGAGAATGTTTTAAGAGAGATTAAGTATGATTGAAAATTTATTTCATTGAAACCAAAAAAATGGATGTCATTGTACTTGCAGTCGGAGAATCAGGATTTTATGGTATTCACATTTAGCGTGATAGGGAGTTAGGCCCTAGTAAGAGAAAAATCGATGCAGTCTAGGAATGCTGCAAAGCCAACAACTATCAAACAACTTAGGGCATTTCTCGTATATAACTTCTGCCGAATTAACATAGTCGGGGCGGCTCAATTGTTGCAACCCCCTAACGAAAATGTTGAAGGGAAAACCCACCTCCAATAAAAAGATTTCCTGGGAGGTGGAAGCCGAGCGGGCATTCCTGGAAGCTAAAGCGGCGATGGTCAACGCCACCTTGTTGTCGTTCCCTGATGAAAAAACTGAGTTACTATTATACACGAAGGTGACGCGAACTTCATATAGCCAGTGCCGCTGATGGGAGAAGAAAATGATCAGACGAAGGTTTTCGCACTTTACTGCTAGTACCATACTGATCTGAAGGTGGAGTGAATGTGGGTGGGACTACCACAGTTACGTAGTAAGGAGGTTACTAATGCGTACAATAACAGTTTACAAAAACCAATAATGGCTTATCTCTTAATGGCAAGTAAATAGGAGGAGCTATATCTGTACGGACAGATCAAGTGGTATGGTAATCACAGCTTATACAATAAAGAGACAGGTTCACAAAAGTTTCATAATATTCGGGAAAATAAATATTGAATGCCATTTGCAAATTTTGACGTGTTGAATGTTTAAATTGGGGTCTACTAATGGCTAAAGAAGTAAGGAAACACTGTGGCCTTGAGAAATTTTGACAGACAATTGGCTAACAAAAATGTAGATTAATATGATGTATTAGATTAGAGTACTGTGGGGAAATAGTTCAATTTACCAATTAGCTGGTTTACCTTGAAGAATTGAGGGAGTGTTGAAGGACTGTTGAGCTCAAAAGAAACTGCGCATGGGGGAAGCCACGGATGACCGATGGTTACAATGGGAAGAGAGGAAAGGAGCAATTGATATAGAGATGGAATTTCAGAATTCCATTGGATAGGAGGAAAGGGGTGTGAAAAATGTTCGTGCGGTTAAACCAAACGTTTAAAAGTACAAGACTACTCGTGTAATTTATAAATAATAATAAAATAATAGTAAAAATCGAATAATAATATAATAATAATATATAATGATTAATAATAAAATATATAAAGTTAACGATAATATGAAATAGATAATAATAATTAATGAAGCTGATAAAATAAATAGATGAAGTAAGTATATAAAAATAGATAAGAGAACAGATAAAGAATAATAATATAAGAGAAAGAATAAATACAATAATGAAAGGAAATAAAAGCAAAATTAAATAATATATCAATTAATACATTTTTACAATATTATGGATAGTCAATCAATAATAACTTTGAACAAGAAAAAAATAAATAATAAAATAATCTAGTTATGAATAATAATAATAAATAATAATAATAAAATAAAATAAAGATTAATAAAAATAATCAAATATAAAAATGAAATAATGAAATAAATAAATAATCAATAATAAAAACAAATCCCAAGTCGCAGGTAAAAGAAAAGAAAAACCATTGTTGTAGTAGCATGTGATTAAGTCAGACTAAGAGAATTTAAATAATAGTAATGATTTTGTATATGAGTGATGTGAATAATAAAATAATAATTGAGCAATAAAGATGTGGAATAAAATAATAAATAAATAATTAGGAATATTAGCTATGGCATATGGATAATAGTAGCGAAGTGTGAAATGAAGAGGTGGATGCGAAATGACGGGATATAATGACATTTTGATGAAGTTTATGTTAGATAAAAAATACGATGTGAGACATACAGCTAAGAATGGCTAAGGGAAGATGTAGGTGGAAAGGATGATGTAAGGGGAGCAAAATGCTAGGTGCGATGGGTTTGTATTATTCTCCAGGGAAATAGTAATACGAGCAAGAAACGTGATAGTTGATTATAGAGAAGACCTGATAAGTAGGGAATTGAAACTAGTGGGTTGAGGAAGGCTGACTTGTACAAAGGAAGTATCATGCCACTGCGTACGGGCAAGGCAGCGCTATCTTTGGCGGTTGACATCATCTTTAAGGCACAGCTTAGAATATTTAGTTACCGGAAATCTGAGTGGATGATTGTCATCCCAGAGAAAATACATAATACAAACCATTGGGGATTAAACGGACTTTGACTATTCTGAAAGCCGATTTCAAGTTTCATACTTCTCATCGTTTGTAAAAATGTCACTCATCAATCAGAACTTTGTGATTGTAACTGGCAAAAAAAACGAACGTGCAACCATGAACGTGGATCGGCTGAACCAAGAGATTCTTTCTCGTTGCAACTGTTCAACCCAGTTTCGGAGGAAGTTACTGATAAACCCTTCATGTGAGACTTGTGTAAGCGTGCCCTGCAGTATGGGGTTACAATTTTATCGTGCTTGTTTTTATCGACAGATTTGAAGTAAAGGTATTTCTTTTACTAAGCGCGACTCCAATCTTAGACAGCGACGTCGACTCGCGAAGCGGTTATCTCTAAAGTGGTTAGAGTGAGGCGAAATATTTTTCCATCGCCGTTTTGATGCCTATAAAAAGGCTCATCTCAGACCGGGAAGCCATTCGCATTTGTAAAATT
>JABUQX010057227.1:0-10000 GCA_015478945.1 Trachelipus rathkii | reverse complement strand
ATAAATTAATAAATTATTACATATAAATAATAATTAATTAATAATATACAGATAAATAAATTATATAAATTATATACAGATATATAAATTAATAATTGTATTTGTAGTTTAGATTTAATAGAATAAATAAATTATAAATAATTATAATAGATTAATAATAAATTTAATATAATAAATTAAGGCCTTAGTGTTAAAAACTGCATATATATATTTTATTATAAAGTTTTTTATAATAATACTATAGGGCTCTTCATAAGTATATTATTATGTGTGATATAAGAGGTCAAGAAGTAGTAGTAGCATTAAATTACAATGAAATAGGTATAGTTCGTTTGTATTGAGGATGGACTATGTAATTGATAGGGTATCATGGCCTAAAAGATTAGTGAACCCTTTACAATTGAAGTATAGATACCACATGTGAGGATCTGTATGCTGGCATACGTATGAGTCTACTTACGTAGTGATTTTTTATATTGACAGCTGATACTCAGAGCTTCTCTTAAGAGTTATGGAGGGAGGGTGAATAATAGTAATGGGGTAGATTGTCAGCTTATTCTTATGAAGACGATGTAGATAACTTTAAATATTATATAAATATATACAAGTTTTTTTGTATATATTAATTAACTATGTAAAGATTATTATACATACTAAAACTCGGGAGCAAAAAAATGCTTTGTATTATATATATATTATATATATATATATATATATATATATATAATATTATATAATATATATTAAAATATATTATATATATATATTTTATATATATTATATATATATATATTATATATTATTTATATATATAATTATATATATTAATTATTAATATATATAATAAATTATATATAATATATTTATTTTTTGTAAAATTTTTATACTTTTTTAATTCCAACATCCTTTATAAAAGAACAGATTATAGAAGTTACCCTTAAATTTAAGTCTTTTAGGATAACTATTATATTATTATTTTATGTACAAATATTGATGTTTTCTTATTAGTTAAGATACCCGTATAACGAAGTTTTGAGATGTTTCCATAAAAGATACTATTTTATTATTTATAATTAAAATACAATGACTTTATTTAAATATGTTGTAAAATAAATGTATATACAAATTAGAATATTAAAAAGAAAACATTTAAAACTTTTTGAGCTTCGCAATGATAAAGATTTGAACGACGCTTTGCCTTCTCAAAATGTCTCGTATTCAAATATTTGTTTATTATTTTATAATTTAAGAAAGTGTGATAATAAAGATTATTTAAGAAAGAAAATATTATTAATATATTGTATAATATTATTATTTAATTACTTGTAAGTGTTTAAAATTAATTTAATAAGCCAAAATAGTTTTTAAAAGTTTTTTTTTTTCTATATTACGATTTATTTGAACACCTGTGGTTATTAAAAGTGTCAATTTAATTTATCTTTCGTAAATGGTATTTAAAGATTTCTAAAGCTTTAATAATTAATTTTAAGATATAAATAGTAGTAATTAGTCATTTTCTGATGTCCATAAAAGGAATATTAATGATAAGAATAATTAGGCGTTAAAACATTTCCTTTCAGTTTGTAAATAAATGCATTTTTCTTAGCTATTAAAATTAGTTACCCTTTATCATTTTAATTATGAATAATTAGAGATTTTTATTAAATATTTCTTTAGTTGTAAGAATAATATTTAAGAATCATTTCATTTTAGTTAGTAATGTACTTGTTCAAACTTCTTTGAGGAATATGAGAGGCACGAAATTTGATGATTTTAACAAGCAACTGGAGTAAATCTCTAAGCTCTCAAAGGGCAACTGTAGTTTAACTACTTTAGAGTGACAATAGCCGAACCTTTTTACCGGGCTCTCAGTGGTTGCTGGAGCTAAACCCCTATCCACTCAGTGGTTGCTGGTGGTAGGTCCCTCTCCAGGTAGTGGTTGCTACTATGCCTTCAGCCTTCCTCTTGAACTCAGTGGTAACTGGTTCCCAACTCGCTTTCGAGTTTCCCCAGGGCTATCAGTGCTTGCTGGAGCTCAATTCCCATACACTCAGTGGTTGCTGGTGGTAGGTCCTTATCCAGGTAGTGGTTGCAAAAAGGCCTTCAGCCTTCCCCTTGAACTCAGTGGTTGCTGGTTCCCAACTCGCTTTGAGTTCCCCAGGGCTATCAGTGGTTGCTATGGAGCTCCAATCCCTATACACTTCAGTGTGGTTGCTGAGGCAGCTCAATCCCTATACACTTCAGTGGTTGCTGGGGTAGGTCCCTCCAGTAGTGGTTGCCTACCAGCCTTCACCCTTCCCCTTGAACTCCAGTGGTTTGCTGGTTCCCAACTCGCTTTGAGTTCCCCAGGGCTATCAGTGGTTGCTGGAGCTCAATCCCTATACACTCAGTGGTTGCTGGTGGTAGGTCCCTCTCCAGGTAGTGGTTGCTACCAGGCCTTCAGCCTTCCCCTTGAACTCAGTGGTTGCTGGTTCCCAACTCGCTTTGAGTTCCCCAGGGCTATCAGTGGTTGCTGGAGCTCAATCCCTATACACTCAGTGGTTGCTGGTGGTAGGTCCCTCTCCAGGTAGTGGTTGCTACCAGGCCTTCAGCCTTCCCTTTATACTCAGTGGTTGCTGGTTCCCAACTCGCTTAGAGTTCCCCAGGGCTATCAGTGGTTGCTGGAGCTCAATCCCTATACACTCAGTGGTTGCTGGTGGTTGGTCCCTCTCAAAGGTAGCCAGGCTTCCCTTCGAACTCCAGTGGTTGCTGGTTCCCAACCGCTTGAGATCATCAGTCGCTCGAGCGCAGCGGGGGTATACGCAACGCGCTCCATTCAAGATGTTACCAGCAAGGCGGAAACCAGCGTAACCCCAGCTGACCTGACCGCACCAGGCACAGTCTAAGTCAGTGGAAACATAAGTCCGAGCAGTCTACCATAAACGTCATCCCCACAGACTGATCCCCCGAGTCTCAAGGCGCAACCACACGACCTGCTCTAACGCTTCGTGACCGCAGTTTTTCCGGGCGTCGCAGACTTTACCAGGACATATTGCGCCGCCGAGACTGGATATCAACAGCCACATGCACAAATCCTGCACGGAACAGCAACCGCGCTACAACTGGCATCAAAGACTTTGCCACAGCAAAACACCATTTACCATTCACAAACATGGCACGAGTGTCTAAAATCGCACATCGCAGACTACAACGGAGGCCCGGCAATTAGCACAGCGCCGAAATCATCGCGTTCCGGACTGATCCTCGCTCCGAGCGCGTCACTGACAGCTACGGCTCGCGTCCGCTGATATGGTGAACACCGCACGTACAGCATCCCGGCGACAGCCGACCGTGTGCGTCCCGGGCAGCAACCCAACAACCCACCAACCGAACTATAAGAGATCGTCGGCGTTGGTCCATCTATAAGCTAGCTACCGCATCGCAATGGGCGCCGACAGTAAGTACGCAGAGGGCCGAGTGACGCAGAGTGACATGACCCCTCCGCACATGCCGGGACGCCAATCCAAAACTTCCCCCGCCGAAAGCTATCACTGATTGCCTGCGGCGAGAGTGAGCTCAACCCTATACACTTCAAGTGAGTGCTACAGCGCTCGGTGGGTAGGGATCTCTATAAGTCCACGGTAGCGGCTACATGTTCAAGGCCTTCCGACGCTTATCGGGACCGCCACCCAATCAGTGCTGTCTGTTGGGCCATATCTTATCTCGTGCCTGGCAAATTAATATGCCCTTTTAAGTAAGTTTTTTTTCGTCCGTATGACCTGTTTATTGAACGAGTCACGTAACTCCGCAGCCCAGTCTACCATCTAGGTCGCTAATTTTCGAGTTCACGTCATTTTGCTCGTGCTGCTAACTTTTAGAATACGATCGCCACCCCGCGTGCTGGTAGTGCTGCGATTTTTATGTGAAGCCAGTGACTCTACTAATGATAAAAAAAGTGATAACTTAAAAGTCATGTTAACAAAAGTTTTCTTATCCTGTCACCTGAAGTTGTCTGTCTTATTTCAAAATTTACAATATATATATATAATATATAATATATAGTAATATTAATATATATATTATATATTATATATATATTATATTATATATATATATATATATATATCTAATATATATATATATATATATATATATATAATATATATATATATATATATTATAGTAATATAATATATAATATACTATATATATATATATATATATAATTAGGATGTAACCGCGAAAACCAGATTTTGGTTCCCGGGCCGGAAGCCGGAACTCTTTCCGGGAACCTTGAACAAAAGTTTCCCGGCCGGAACCGGGAAACTTTTTTGACTTCCAGCTACACCTTATCATAGCTGCGTTTCAGAAGCCGACTGCAGCCCGGGCGGGGCACACATGCATCGTTTCCAGAGCCCATTTGCGCACTTCTACGTCACTGTAAACGTCACAGTCAGGCGCCTGTTGTTAAATCCTCGATTTCGAGAATTAATAAACGGGCGGGCTGCGGCAGGATACTTTGTTCACAAATAAATCTTTTTACAAAACATGTTTCGGAAATGGCTGCCAAAATTTTTTTTATATTTTAGTTAACTTTTATATTACGGATACTAATATATAGTATCATTTCATAAAATAGATACATATAAGGATAAGAGTATTGTTTACAATTGCCAGCTGATCCGACGGGCGCGCTCGGCCGTTTCAGGTACTAAAATTTGCCTGTTCTCTTGATGGTTAATGTTAAATTTTTTTCTATTCGAAGCTGTTTCCGAGTCGATTTTCAACACTGGCTGCCACTCGGGCTTCTTGGGAAACGCAGCTATTTTTCTACTTAAAAACTGTCTGTTAATAAAGTGGAGTCTCTCTAGAAGTATTTGTCATCTTTTTCATATCCATACTGTGAGCTTTTAGTTCTGCAAGCCAAAATTTTGGATAGCGGATTAAAAATTTATTAAGTAAAAAAGGAATATCCTATAGCTGCGTTCCCAGAAGCCCGAGTGCAGCCCGTGTGCAAAAATCGAATTCGGAAACGCTTCGAATTGAAAGAAAAATTACATTAACCAATCAGAGTACAGGAAATTTGAGTAACCTGGAAACGCCGAGCTAGGCCGTTGGATCAGCTGGCAATTGAAAAAAATACTCTTAGCATGGGCTATATAGGGGGGGGCCAGGGGGGGCACTTGTCCCCCCCTAAATCTTGGCGAAATAAAAAAAATTAACCTTATATTTTTGCCAGACGACGTTTTTAAGGGTTTATTATTGGAAAAACTGAAAAAGATTACATCAATCGATAGATAAGTGAAGTAGTAATATTAATTACAAACGTATTATAAATATTATATTAAAATAATATTATGATAATATATATATATATATAATATATAATATATATATATTATAATATATATATATATTATATATTATATATATATATATATATATATATATATATATATATATATATATATATATATATATATATATATATATATATATATATTATCACTCAACCTTTGCCAACCCCTAATAAAATCCTCCCTACGCCCATGACTCTTTATATTTTATGTATCATTTTATTGAAATGATACGCATTATATTAGTATCCCTTAAATATAAAAGTTAACTGAAATATTAAAAAATTCTGGGCAAGCCATTTCCGACACATGTTTGTAAAAGATTTGTTGTAAACAAAGTATTTCCGACAGCCCGCCTGTTTATTAATTCCCGAAATCGAGGATTTAACAACGGGCGCCTGACTGTGACGTTTACGTGACGTAGAAGTGCCCAAACGGGCTCTGGAAACGATGCATGTGCGCCTGTGTGCCCGCCCGGGCTGCAGTCGGGCTTCTGGAAACGCAGTTTATATAAAGTTCTACGGGCTTTCAAAGTTTAAAAAGCTTTTTTCAGAAGCGGGTAACGTGTTTGAGGATAAGAGATGACGTTTAACTCCACAACATGGAGAGCAACTTATTTTCCTACACCACAACATTTCAAAATTCAAATAAATTCATTTTAAGTAAGAAAATTATGGAATTTTGTTTTAAAAATTTTAAAATTTTTTGCTTAAACAGTTTAGTTAATATTTTGTTTTGTAGTAGTTTCTACTTTAAAGTTAATTTCTTTTAAAATAATATAATAATATTAATAATAATAATAATAATAATAATAATAATAATAATAATAATAATAATAATAATAATAATAATAATAATAATAATAATAATAATAATAATAATAGAAAACCTGTACAAATTTTATTTATCCCCAGGTCTAGATTCTAGAGCAGGATTGGCACAAAAAAGAACAAATATTTAAATCAACTGATTTTTTTACGTATTTTTTTTTTATTAAAAAATCATTATTTTTTTATTTGGTATTTTTTAGACCACTTTTTTTCTAAATTAATAATTAATTTTATCTTTTACCTTATAATTATAAGTATATTTCATCTACCAAATAAAGTAATTCATCAATGTTGTTGTTTACATAAAAGAAATAAATAAAAAGTAGAGTACTCAGATATATACCAGTATATAAAAAGACTATATATATATATATATATATATATATATATATATATAGTATATATATATATATAATATATAATAATATAATATATATATATATATATATCATATATATATATATATATATATATTATATATAATATTATTTATATATATATATATATATAATATATAATATATATATATATATATATATATATATATATATATATATATATATATATATATATATATATATATAATATATAGTGATATATATATATATATTATATACTATATTATATATTATAGTATATATATATATATAATTTAAATAACTTAATTAAACTAAATAATTTTATTTACGCAAAACTTTAATTATTAATTAGGACAATAATTAGGATTTTAACTAATTTTATAAAAAATAATAATTAAAAAAAGAACAATTTGTGTCTAAAAAATAAAAAAATAAAAAAAATCTCAAAAAAATAAAAATATTCCCCAACCCCGTTCTAGAGTTTTAAAGCGCTACCCGTTCGAGTGTGAAAATATTTTTTCATATTTAAAGTTTTCGAAAGTATAGAGTCGAAGATCATTTTATCATGATTTTGTTCACATACAGTCGTCCCCGTAGAACGCGGTCTTATTGAACGCCGATCCTGCTATACCGCGGTTGGCAAAAAAGATAATAAAAAAAAAAAAAATTAAAATACAAAAATGTTCCAAAAATTAAAGTAAGATTCTTTAAATACATATGTTATATTGATAATAATTTTAAATTAAATATTTAAAAAATAAAATAAAATAATACATACATATGTTAGATAATGAAATGAAAAGAAAAAAAAAGGAAATATTTGGTGAGCTAAAAGGCAGAAGCGTCAATTACCGATAACGATGTATTTCTCAAAAAAGCAACCAATACAACCTACAGATTCTGGACTGCCTTCATCTTTTACACCTTCAACTTCATTTACAAATTTGAAAGAAAACTATTTTGTGCTTCAATATGGCAAACTTTAAAATCTTTTATATTACAGTACTCAGGCTATTTAATTAAATATATAAAACAATTTTATCTCCAAATTTTTTAAGGTTTGTTACATTGTATATTTTTCATTTAAAAAAACTAAAAACTTTTTTGCTCATTTTTAAGATATGTAGATAGTAAAGGTATTGTAATGTTAATAAATATACGACTACTTAACTAGTCAATAAAATATGTTTATATTCTGTTCTGAAAATAACATTGTATCTCCCAATCAATTCAATTATAATTATTAAGGATAAATAAAAATATGCCGTGCCTGTATTTTATTCACTGTTTATACAAAGGCTAAAAAAAATTTTTCAGGGGCGTTTAAAGTTATTTACGCGATATCGTATAACGAGGGGGTCATGAACCTAACCACCGCGTTCTACGAGGGACGACTGTATATCAATTTTCAATATTATTTTTATGCATATAATAACTGTGTAAATGACAAATCAATTGCTGAATTTTATTAAAGAAAGACATTTGAAAAAAGTAGAAAGTTCTGGTTAGTTCCGGCCGGAACCAAGCTAGTCCGCGCCGGACAACCGGAACTTCCAAAAAATCGAGGTTCCGCGCGCGGAACCGGTTCCGGCTTCCGATACAATCCCGAAATTATATATATATATATATATATATATATATATAGTATATATATATATATATATATATATATATACTTCACCGTACACCACCTATAATATAGTATATATAATATAGTATATTATACTATATATATATATTATAAATATAATATATATATATATATATAATACTATATATATATAATATATAATATATATATATATATATATATATATACTATATATATATATATATATTATATAACGCTATATAAATCTATATATATATATAAGTATATAAATATATATATATATACTTAATAATATATATATATTATATAGTCATATATCTATATATATAATAATATATATAATATATATCATATATATATATAATTATTATATATATAATATATATATATATATAGTATATATATATATAATATAGAGCCGTGTACGTGGAAGAGCCGGTACATATGTGATCTTAAAAACTATTTATGCTACAGTAAAAACGGAATACATTAGTTGGAATGCTGGTCCAGTTTTAGTCCTGGAAATGTAAAAAAAAAGAAAACTTCATTATATAAATATGAATAAAAGAAATACCTGTATTTGCTAATATATATATTAAAACTATAGTATATATATATATGATATATAAGTACTATATTACTTATATACTAATTAATATATAATATATATATAATATATATCAAAAACTTTACAATAGCTACAGCGAAAAGGATACATTTTTGGAATCCTGGTAAAAAATTTCCGTAGGAACAATGTAAAAAAAATTATAAAAAGAAAATAAAAAAAAATTCATTGTTAATTAATTATAGTAATATGATTAGAGAGCCTATTTAGAGACCTTTTATTGGTTTACTCGTTAAAATAAATATGTTTTTAAGATACATATGACGGCTAATTCAGACGCTGACGCACTATATATCATATATATTATACGCTAAATAATAGACCTTATATTATAGTCAATATATATATATATTAGTATATATTATATATAGTATATATATTATATATATATATACTATACTATATTACTATATAATATATATAATGAGATTTGTAGCGATTAACCACGAATCGCACTCCGCATTATAAGGATATCCGTCAATCATTTTTCACTATCCGGCAGCCCGCAACCGCAACCGCATCTGCATTATTTTTTTGCGGATAGCGGATAGTATTCATCTATGAATATATTGAGAAAATGTGGCACTACCTATATCCTCTTTATATATAGTATATATATACTACTATAATCATATCTATTATATATATAATATATACTATATATATATTATATATATTAATTATATAATATATATACTACTATATTAATAGTATGAATAATATTAATATATAATATATATATATATATATAATATATATAAAAGCAAGGGACTTTCAAGGAGACAGAGAAAAAAAAAAAAAAAAAAAAGCAGTCAATGTGTTAGTACATTATTTTGAGACATCCAAACTCTGCAAAACGATGACGCATTTACAATAGCAACTTTTCTAAATCCTAGTTACAAAACAAATTTCTTGAACCACGTGGTTCACAGAGACAGAGGTTTAAAATTAATTTAGGATGCCTATGTGATGATATGCTGCTAAAGGTCCATGAGATATCACCAGCCAATAAAAAGCAAAAGATAACACAAACAGACACGCAAATTACTATTCTGTTAGCGATCATTGCTGAATCCATAACTCTTTTGGGCTTCTAGCAGCATGAAGAGTGTCTGTTTGAGACGGTGTTCAAAGACACCTCTATCACTTGACCGAAGAATAGTCAAAAAGAGGAAAACGCTTGAAATAGAGTAAAGATGCACTGGTTTTGGGAATAGATGGAAAGTGTTCCACATTTG
>JABUQX010057226.1:30000-32941 GCA_015478945.1 Trachelipus rathkii | reverse complement strand
AACAACCAATCTTCTTTGAGCGCAAATCATTGAAACTGACTTCTCAATAATTCCCATTCTAATAGCGGTCCATATCAATAATTCTAATTTTCATTTTTACCAATTATTTTGGGTCCCAACTCCAACCCCCACTTCATTCACTATTAAATATTGACGAGAAAGACATAAATATAATACAAAATTTTGTTGCTCCTGCTTCTTGAATATTTAATAAAATTCGTAATCTTGTTTTTAATTATTTTAATAATTTTTCATTTCGAAATGTTCACTCAAATTATAAGGTTATTAATTTACTGAGTTGATTAGAATTTTTACTTTTCTTGCATCCACTCTCCTTTCTCCTATTTTCAGACTAGAACTATTTGGAGCTTTCTGAATAGCTCTCCCAATCTCTTTTCTGGTTCTTCTCGTTTCTTCTTTCCCCAGACTGTTTCCACTCGCGTCCGACTCCAAACGACCGGTCAGAAATCATATATAACTATAATATATATATATATTTATATATATATTATATATATATATATATATATATATATATATATACTACTATATATATATATTTATATATCTATTATATATATAATATATATCATATATAGTATATATATAATATATATATATTTAGTTGTGCAAGTATTTATTTTTTGATTTATGTGAAAGGGAAGGTCCAATTAATTATTGCTTCGGGCTGAGCCCAATTTTCACCCCTTCTAAAAATGGACAAAAAATTCGAAATTTTTAGCCGATTTTGACCATATAAACACCAAACTGTAGCTTATTTTAACCTCTAAAACTTCGTATTCGAGTGTTTTTCTGTCTGTAGTCATTGTTTTGGCTTATTTTCAATTTTTTGAAAATCTGTGATTTTGACATTTGTCGAAACCCCTCCTAAACTATTTTTTTTTCGAAAAAAATGAAAAAAACCTTTTTTTTTCCAAACTGGGAAAATACAAAAAGATTGGACCTATTATCTAAAAAGTGCAGCAGGGGATTTTTGATAACTGGCCCCATATCTGAGCATTGGTCGATTTTCAAAATATACTATTTTTGGGTTTCGAAATTGAAAAATTGATTATATTTTTTTGTTCTGTGTTATCTGAATCTGCATGTCATTTTTCAGGACATTTGTTAGTCGTGGGAGATGGCAAGCATCTCTTACTATAGATAAATTTCTTTGTTATATTCAGTAAGTTTGGGTATTTTTTCTTGGAACAAATTTTCCAAAAAAAATTTTTTGGAAATTTAAAAATTTTTTTTTTTTTTAGTATATCAAAAAATCTCTCTCTCGTCTCTCTCTTCTCTCGTCTCTCTCGTCTCTCTCTTTCTCCCTCTCTCTCTCTCTCTCTCCTTCATCCTCTCGTCTCTCTCTCTCTCTCTAATCTCTCTCTCTCTCTCTCATTATTTTAGTTACGAAAGGAAAACGAGCATTTAGCTGAATCAGGCCTTATATACTTATATATACTATATCTATATAATATAATATATGATATATATATATATCTATATATATATATTATATAATTAATAAATATATATTATAATATACGTATAATATAATTATATATATTGTAAAGGTTTAGAACCAAACATAATTTTTAAAATCTAACTTCTTAAATATTATTTCATTTTAATCCTAAAATTTAATAGATTTTCTTAAAATTTAGGATTAAATTAAAAAATTAAAGAAATAAAAATCATTTAGATTTAAAAATTATGTTTGGTTAACCTTACAATATATTATATATATATATATATATATATATATAATATATATATAATATATATATATATATATATATATATATATATATATATATATATAACATTTTATATATATAGATTTATTATATATATTTATATATAATATTATATATGAGTTTTTTACATCTTATATACATGGCGATTATTCATGGCAATATTTAACCAGTGCATATATATATAATAGTATATATAAGTATATATATATACTATAATATATATATTATATATATATTATAATATATATATATATAAATATAATGTTTTGTATATCCTATATATATATATATATACTATATATAATATATATAATATAATATGAATAGACAGCCAAATCCTTCTTTTAAGAACGACTTTGAATCTTGGGAACTGACAAAGCGGGAAGATAGAGATGTGTCTTTTGTCTTCTCAATAAAGAATATTGTATAAGCAGTAGATCCAACAGCTGTAATAGTGATACAAAATATGGTTCTTAATTAATATACACTATAAAAAAATGCCTGTACTCTTAAAACCATCAGATAATAAACTCACCATGCTTGATAACGAAGGCGAACACTGACTCGAAAGGATGTGAGAATCGTTTCTTGCTTGAAAGAAAATTCAATCTTTCAACCAGGGCATGGATCGTCTTCCAGACCTCCGAAGCACAAACCTGTAGTTGATAATGGGCAATATACGAAATGTTGACTTTGCTTTGCTCTTCTTTTTCGTATTTAGAAAAGGCCTAATAAGCTAGAATGATACTCAAAAAAATCGCACAAAATAAATTGAGATGAAATATATCTTAGATCCTTTCATTTAACTTTGCGGTGAGATAAATTATTAATCAACTTTTTTATTGAACTTAAAGTTGCCGAGTTCCACTATACACCAACAAACCTTATGGTTTTGAAAGGTTTAAATTAAAAACCTTGTTATCAATAATAAACACTTCATCGTGTTTCAATATACACCAACAACTTTAAAGTTTTAAAAAGTTTAAATCAGAAACCTTGTTATCAATAATAAATACTTGATACCCGTGTCGACACTTTTTTAACTGGGATTTTGGTCGAAAGAATGCATCGTGTGACTGAAGGACTGATTGTGAAGAACAAGGTGCGTTTAGAAGTGGTAGAGGATGTGTGGATCAAATCTTTACATTGAAACAAATGATTAAGAAAATGAGGGAGAAGAAGAA
>JABUQX010057226.1:0-25000 GCA_015478945.1 Trachelipus rathkii | reverse complement strand
ATGGCTTCATAAACACTATTTTGGACTCCGATCTCTTGCTCGTCGTCACCGCTTGATACTAATAATACATTCATAGTATCTTCTAATGAAGCTTTTGATGAAGTGTCTACTTGTTTAATTTCTTTTTCCATAGTTTTAAGTCGTCGTTTTCTTGGTAATTCGTCTTGTTCTGCAATACGACCTTCATTTAATTACAATGCATAAATTATAATTTTTTCTTTAATATTCGAGTGTAAACTGAATTAAAAAAAAACTTTCTTTTAAATCTCGGATCAAGGAAAGTGGCTACGATGATTCGCAGTGCCAGGCACATCCGTAAAAATTCTTTCAAATTCTTTCTTAGTTTTCCTCATTTTGGTTATAATTCTAAGAGATTCTCAGTTACCAAAAAGACTTCCCTCTTTCTTCCACTTATTGTATAATGAAATTGGATTATTCTAGTAGTTGAAAGCAGAGATTTAAATGCATCTAAGGCGTGAAATAGCTCCGTTCATACAACTTTCCACTGCTTCACGTCCATGCCTTTTTTCATATACGGTTTTAATGTAGCGAAAGAAGGATAACCCACTCTTAAAGTTTCGATACCCCAAACAGGGCACATCGACGCTTGAATACTCAAAATTCAATACGCTCGATATGCTTCGGTGAAACCGTGCTTAATATATAGGGAATATTATGCTTCTAATGTAAATGGTTCATGAAATAATCTTTAACTTGGTTGATTGCCAATTTCTTCTGATGCTTCTTGAGGTCATGTTGGGCAGATACTGAATGAATATTAAAATTTCCTAAGCAATTAAGCACTATCAACTTTGCAAATCGCATTCTTGCATCTATTTTCTTGTGGATAATAAAAGTCTATCTTTATAAACATTTATTTGTATTATGAATAAGTGGCAGTCAATACTGGGCTCCCCTAAAAGGGATAAAGAGTATTCTTTATGTTAAAGGTCCTGCAACCCATACGATACAATAAGAACATTAGAATATTAAAAAATCTTTTTTAAAATTACATTCGATCTTTTCTTTTAAATGCTGCCATGTATGACGCATCAACTAGAAACCGAAGCACCCAACAGTAATTAACACGCATCAAAGCGATCTTTAATGGCATGGACAGTTCAAATAAGCAATGAAAAACATTCTAGTATTCGACCAAACATCTGTAGTGAAAGATAGACCACAATTATCTTAATCTGTTCAATTGAGATTGCACTGTAACACAGACTGCATTGTAAATGTCATTACATATAAGTGAAGAGTAAAATTCCTAGTTTTAAGGACGATACTGAGGGAGAACGTTTTTATAGCTATGTAAAAGCCTATATCTTTCACTGGTAAATGGAAGATAATCCATATATAATTCATTTCGCATTATTTTTTTATCAATTTCTTGTTTAAGTATTATTGTCATCCAAAAACTTTACCTGCAATAAACTGTCTAAAGTGTTTTGTTTTTCAAATTTCTTTTTTTTTCCTTTTTTTGGGTTTTTGTTATTCCCTTTTTTTTTTTTTTTTTTTTTATCTTTCTTTGCTTCATTTTCTAATATGATTAGATTTTATATTCAATTTCTATGAAAAAGACCTGTAATGGTTCTTTAGGGAGGATATAATCCAGTCCTTTCTTGAGTACACTTTTCGCAAATTTACATTTACAGAATCGTACTTTTCGATAATTTAAAAATAATTCCAACTGCACTTGCTTTTATTTATCAGTATTTTTTCCCATTTTTTGAATTCCGAAAGCTGCTTAAACTTTAACTACTGAAATTTTTCATATAGGGTCAAATAGCCACACAACTTACAAAATGCACCACTACATAAATATGTATAACTGCTCAAGAGACGAGCAAATAGTGACTAATTTGTTTAAAAAAATAGAATTACTCAAGATGTGCCACGTTGATTTGAAAGCCAAATCCCGTTTTGAGCTGGAGTCTTTAATAACTTAATTGCTCGAAAATTCAGCACATAAAAGTAAACTTTTATATATTATCCATTCAGTAAACCGACAATTAAATTAAAATTTCTATAAGAAAAACAATAACTATGATAAGAATGATCACATTATAAATTTAACAAAAAATAATACACAAGTAAATGCAAAACTGCCTTCTCATATGTCATACAATCAGATTTCTTGTCTACAGGACATCTCCTCTCTTCTTTCACTCTCTCTCTCTCTCACTCTCTCTCTCTCTCCTCTCTTCTCTCTCTTCTCTCTCCTCTCTCTCTCCTCTCTCTCTCTCTCTCATCTCTCTTCATATATATATATATATATATATATAATTATATATATATATATATATATATAATATATATATATATATATATAATATATATATAGACTATACACCCAACATTTAATTCCATTTTATGTTTCGGTTACGAAGGAGTGAATAATATATTAAAAAACGAAACAGGATAATTAGCAATTTTCGAATCCTTTTCAAATGCTCTTATAATAGCTAGCTCAATATAGCTCAAATGTTCAAATTAAACTCTAGCTCGAATAGCTCAAATCAGACATCATTAACATCCGCACTTATTAAACTGCGGATGCGGTTATGAGCGGTATTCCGTGACTATCACTAAATATATAATATATTAATATAATATATATATATATATATATTAATATATATATATATATATATATATATATATATAAATATTATTATATATATACTTATATATATATATATATATATGTATCTCTATATCTTAAGCGGTTCAATTGTCATCAGATGTATATTTCACACGCATCCTTTTCATGATAAAACGAATTTAAACACAAAACCTTTTTTGGAAATTAATTGCGTAAAGAGGTAGTACTGAAACACTTTTGAAAAAAACAAAAAAAAGTGATTTAAAAAAGTAATAAAATTAGAAGAGTAATTTTAAACTTATTTAAATAAAATAACCTTACGTTGCCCTTAAATAATGGGTGGTGTTTAAAAACTAAAGAATACCCAAGTGTATACCGCCCCGATGGCAGGAGTCGGGTTCCTCGGCCTTCCGGGGAACTACGGTAGATTTATTTCCCCCCCTCCGGGGAGGTTCTCCGGTATTTGGGTATCTGGGTATCGCGCGGGTTCCTCCGCCCCTCCCCTAGGAGGTATGGAAACGTCCCCACCTATGTCCCCCGTCGGGTTCGAGCCCCCTAGTGTGCCGTATAATATATATATATTTAATATATATATATATATATTATATATATATTAATATATATAAAATATATATATATTAATTAATATATATATTAATAAAATATATATATTATAATTAATATATATATATAATAGATATCTTTTAATAAACTATATATTATATATATAATTATATATTATATCAATATAATATATAAGATTTAATTTTGATGCTCATTAGAAAGAGATTTTGCGCATTCAGCCCCGTTACAAAACCCCGTACAAATTTTGACCCCTTATAATTGAACTGTTTTAGAAGAGCAGATTTATTGTAAATGTATCATTATTAACACGAACATATTAATTTTATTTATTACTCATTCATTACATTTTATCATATATATTTACTTCATAGCTAAACTTTTACGCTGATTCCGAAAATGTATTCCTTTAGTGTAGCATTAGTAGTTTTAAGAATACATATGACGGACAATGGAAAAGATAGGCATATATTTATATTATATTACTATTTATTATATATATACTTATATATATATATATATATATATGAATATATATATATAATATTATATAATATGATATATATATATATATATATATTATAATATAATATATACTATATATTATATTATATATATCATTATATATATATATATATATAT
Organism: Trachelipus rathkii; assembly: GCA_015478945.1. NCBI lineage: Eukaryota > Metazoa > Arthropoda > Malacostraca > Isopoda > Trachelipodidae > Trachelipus > Trachelipus rathkii. The sequence continues at coordinate 21,168 of JABUQX010057226.1, read as the reverse complement.
ATAAATATATATTAATATATATAATACACATTATTAATAATATATATTAATATATATATATATATATATAATCCCTTACTAATAATAATATAATATATGGTATAATATATATACTTCATTAAATATATATATCAGTTTGAAAATTTTCTAAAAGGAATTTTTAGGAAAACTAAAATAAATGGAAAATAAAATTCAAGGAACGCGGTATTTTTAAAAACTAGGGTCCTAGTATTTAGACTTTATAAACCTACATTCGTTCCATATCCACTTTCAACTCGCATTAATAGAAAAAAATTTTTTGTTGAGTATACAAACATCAAAAATATTTTTTTAAAATTGGTAAAAACTAATTACTCTTAAAACATGAAACACCTCTTAAATGTAAAGTTATGTTAAAGAATGGCATATGGAGAAATAGTTATATGCAATATTTGATTTTGATAAACATTAAACACTATTAGAAATATATAAGACGAAAACAACCTTTTTAAAATTATTCAAAAAATACTATTTCATATATTTAATAATAATTAATATTTATATAAGATATATTTCGAAGTTTATTATTCGTGTAGTTTTGAAAATAAAAATACAGTACCAAAGTAAAAAATTGAGAAAGTTCAATGATATTTATGGGTGTAACCCAAATACAAATATACAAACTAATATCTAAATAATAAATATATATACTAATTATATTATATAATATAATACACACCACATACTTCACCTAACACAGTTCTTATTTATTCGATACTTTAAATAATATATTATATTATATATAAATAAAAAAATAATATATATATATATATATTATATATATAAAGATATACAATATATTATATCTATATATATATAATTATATTATATTTCATCATGACTAAATTATATTAAATATACTACTACTAATTTAGAAAAAATACTATATCCATAACCAAAAAATCCTTTTTAAAGGTAATAGTTTTCTTCTCTTTCTCCATAGTATATTAAGAACATTTCGCGCTATAGCTAAGCGCATCACACTATAAAGTAAAATTAATAAAATAACGATAAATGAACACTTATGTCAATGTCAATAAAACTGATTCAGACCTCGTTTTTCTTACCGTTTGTATGTCGTGGTGTTACCAATATTTATGTTTCTTATTTCATGAAGTTAAATTATTATAGATCCCTCCCTACAGAATTCTCCTCTTCTACCCACAAATGGACTTTCTAAACTCTTGTCTTCCGAACTCCCAATACAAAACAGAGTTGACAGCTAGACTGTAGGAACAGTGAATAGAGCTCTGTGTCACTTTTCGTAACGACTGTTCTTGGTTTGATTTTGGTTATCTCCGGTACCTTGTGAATCGGGGTGAGTATCTTTAAACGTCCACTTACAAAGACAAACTTATTAAACGGAAAGCTAGGCCTTATTAGTGAACTTGAACATTAATCGCATTCCGTAATTAACCAACTTCAAGTCCAGAGCCCTGACCATGCTTAAACTAAATCTGCTCTTAGACTAGATTCCACCTCACCCTTTTTAAGCTTGGACTTTTTTTGCCAATGCTTTCTTGAATTCGAGAAATTGTTTCTCCAACTCGCTGGCCTTCATAGTAGTTCATGCATGGATTGGACTGAGATGTTCAGAGTATGTTTCAAATAAATTCTTTCTACTACATTTAACTCAAAGAAAATTTTCTCCCCTGTTTTTAGCTTAAAGGATCTCAATATTTTGAGAGACTTAGAAAAGGACAAATCCATCATCAATATGTCGCCCAGACAAGGGAAAAAGGGTAGTGCTTCTTAATAAAACATCCTATCTTCATAAAATGAACAACATTTTGAACGATGTCTCAAAAATTAAACTGCTGCTTACAGGTTTGTATTTTTAAAAAACATTTACTTAGAGTAGAGGATATAGATTAATAACTTTGTCCAGGTCCCAAAATCTGTCCAACTCTAAACATTTACTCACTTCAATATTTCTAGGTAGCCAGCCAGCTTACTTAATGGGCTTCCCAATAAACTCACAAACCTGACGTCCCCCTCCGTCTATCCTATTACTCACCTTAACACCACCCCACTACCAGTTCTTCCGATGAATCTGTTACCATTGATTGACCCCCATACCCCACAACCAAACACCCATTCAATTCTTTTGAAATTCGTGGATATATTTCATTTACTCATCAGTCCCTCAAGCCCTTTTACTTTGTTTCTAACCAGAGAATTTATAGGAAGGTCTCAATAAAGACAATTTACAAAAATTTAATCAATTTAGCCACCTCAGATTCTATTTTCTGTTTAATAACATCCTTTATCAACAGATTGATGGTGTGGCTATGGTTTCACCTCTGGGTCCCTCTATCACGCACAACGCACTTTCCTCTGCATAATATCAATGAAATCAGTCCTTGCTTCACGAAAAATGTCCCCCCAGCCTTCAAAACCCATTGTCTACACAAAGATATGTGGAGGACTGCATCTTAATTTTTCTCAACATAAGAACATCCGACCTATTTTTAAACTCCTAATAAGACTCATAAAAATATCAAAATTTTCCATGGAATGTAAGTGGATGACTTCTTCCGTCCTTCGATGTTGTCGTCTCTCGCTATGGGTTCCTTTATCTACACAGAATATTACCGAGCAACCGACCTTCCACCAAAGGCACATCACTTCTTCTTCCAGATAAATTTAAATTGTCGGGCTTTACAGGCAGAATAAACCGGGCCTTTAGTATGTTCTCCCTGGATTTCTTTTCATTTCAAGAACTCCAATATTTAAAAAGCTTCGCGCATCGTCGTATTCCTTTCCTTCCCATACTTTGTTGACAAATCATAATTTAACTTCCATTGAGAAAACCATTTAGACACCTACTCCCTACTTTTAGATGATCTAAACGGTAGCCCCTTAAGATTCCTTACAAAGTCGACTTCACCGACCACCCCTCATTAAGCACGCGCTGGCTATGTTAACGAGACACTTCCATTTGGCACCTTTATTTTTATTCCTACTGAACAACTTGCCAAATTAGATAACTTTTTCAGGTCCACAGATTTAATCCCTAAAGAGTTAGCACTACATCGATAGCATCTACTATGAATAAGTGTGCGGCTGTAATGTTCCGCGCTATGTAGGTCCAAACTACAACTTTGCAATCAGATTGCCAAACACAAGGTTTTTCTTTCCTTACCAATCTTCCTCTATATCCTCACCTGAATTTATCATCCATACGTAGCCATAGCCACACGAAACACCATTCTCCAATCACTTATTACAAAAGAACCTTCTCGACTTCTTGCCTTCACCCGTACACTGATACTTCGCGACAGGAAAATTTTGGAGAGCCTCTACATCCATGAATTGGAGCCCAAACTCAACTCTGATTTATCTTCAATCAAACTTAAACTTTATTTTAATTTAATTACATTTCATTATATTGTCTTTTATAATATTTCATCTTATTATAACTGCGTCATAAATATGATTTTATTCAGTAAGTAAGTTTCAAACAACCCAACCAAAATTAGAATTTAGGCTATAACATTAGATTTAGGATGAATCTTGTTTCATTCATCTTATGTTTCTCTTCCTACACACGTACTGTATAAGGCTAAGAGTATAGAACGATGGTTAATAATAGATTTTATATTTTGCGGTATTTCTGTTAATTTTTTTAATTTTTCAGTCGTATTATATAATTTTAGTTTTTCTATATATCTTTATATATTGTACTATATACAGTAAAAATATTACATTGTTCAATTTATAGCTTTATTAATTTACTTATAGCTTGATGATGCGCTTAGCTCCTCACTATAGCGCGAACGTTTCTTTAATATATACTGATGCACTCTCCTTGCTGTCTGGTCTTACCTTTTCATCTTTAAATTGAAGTTCTTCCTTAGAAACAAATCAATCGCAGATACTATATATACGTATATCTATATATATATATATAAGTACCATATATATATATATACCTTAATCTAAATATACTAATTTATATATAAATATATTAATATATACTAATAAAATTATAATACTCCATAATATTGATATAATAACACATACAATCACCATATATAATCATATAGTATAAAAAATAAACATATTTAACATTAAATATATTACAAATATATATAATAATAATAATAAGCACGTGGATGTTGTTTCCTCGATGGGAGATGAATTATAAATGTATAATTGAGATAATATAAATAATTTATATACTTAATATATATACTTAATATATATACTACATAATATATATATAATATATATAAAGTATATAAATATATATATATATAAATAATATAAATATATACTACTAATATATATATATACTTATATCACACCATAATATAGCTAACGAAAACATCGTATATACAATTATATATTATACTATATTAATTATACCAATATATTTTATAAATATATCAAAAAGCTTTGCTTACCTATTACACCATACCAAATATCTTTCTAACTTATTATAAATCACATTCCAAGAGTTAATTTCTTAGAACACCTATCATTTTTCTATAAAAAATTAAAGCTTGGTTTTATAGATAATTTCTTACACGCGTATTTTATTCTTTAATATATAAATTCTACACTATTACTCCATTAAGCCATTATTACAATCTACTTTTTATATATGCTAAATACCAACTATAAAATAAAGTTATCTATAAAATTAATACTCAATATCAGGTGTCCGTAAAAACAAAACAAATACAAAATTATAACAAAGACACCTGCCACGAAGCCCACACATATATCTACAGCTATCACTGTGAAGAAGAACGAAAGGTTTCATTATATTTTCGATTAATAGAGGAACAGACTAGCCTTGCTCCCCTTATAAGTTGATCGTTACACAAAATACGTCATTCCGATCCGCCCTGGTGCAAGAATATTACTTCTAAGATCAGTTAGTCAGAGCGAGAATTTCTAAATTGGACATTCAATTATTTTATAGCTTATTATTATTATATGTTTATTCATTATAATTTAATGCTTTATAATATTTTGCTTTTTTAATTTTATATAAAATTTTAATAATTTATGTATATTTAGTACAATATTAAATATTTATAACACATATAAAAAATATTGATCCGGAAGACCCCAAGTACACGGCCTACCCTAATATACGCCCCTGATATACATATAAGTTTTACACTGTACCGTAAAACTTAGGTATATAAATTATATATATAATAATATATATATTATATATATATATCAACCTATAATATTATACATTATAATAATATATATTATAATACAATCGTTAGCAATATATAAATATATATTATATATATACTTTATACTCTACAAAGTATATAATATATATATATTATATATACACAGAATGCACGAAAGAAGTCAATTTAAAAAAAATCAACTGATTTTTACACTTGATTTTTTTTTATAAATAAATCATGATTCTTTTGATTATTTTTGATTTTTTTGATTTTTTTTGATTTTTTGTTGTTATTGTTTTTTTGCTTTAAAATTAATCTCATTTAGATATAAATAATTTAGTGATTTAAACTTCACACTAAAAAAGATATTTATAAAATACAAATTAAATCAATAAAGATTTTTTATATATATTTTGAAGTTAATAATTTCTCGCTAAATTTGCGCACGTCTTTTCTGTAGACTTTAGCATGTTTTGGGCCTTTGTTTTGTTCTTAGGAGTTAGGGCTGTTAATAATCTTATCGATTTAAATACAAAGTTCTTTAAATAAAAATATTTGTAAGTGGGGCCGATTTGAAGGCCATCGCCAACGACCAGTATAAATAAATAGAATAAATTAAATTAAACATCGAAAGCGCTACTCTCATTATCGATCAGCGTCAGCATTAGGGCCTATTATAGAAAATTTAAATTTGCTTACGTGAAACTGTGTTAAAAAATGTTAAATTAATGCTGTATGGCGTATAGTAATATTATAACTATATTAATATAGTAGTAAATGGCAATATCGTTTATAAGTTAAGAATTTTATAAAGTATAAACGTTGTAAACTGTATAAAAGATAAGTTAGGCCACTATTTGAGTATTGAGATTTGTGAACATATTTAGCCTTTATATTAAAAAAAAGAAACAGACATGTTGGAGAGAGTGTAATGGTAGGGCAACAGGCAATGATTTCTGCTTTGTACGGTAGGGCTTTGGGAGAGTTGAAGAACTTAGAATATTTACCACCTTATAACATGAGAGCTGAGATCAATAAATTCTTTATAGGTAGAACATATGAGTAATTGATGGAGAATGCTCACTTGGTCATGTAATTACTTATTACACAGCTATAACATAACTTTACAAAAAATCGTATTCCAAATCCTGTTATGTTTTCGTTATGTTTAACTTACAAAATCTCGAAATTTCTTAAGTTTATCACATCAATAAAAATATTATAAAAAAAATAACAATGAGACAAATTTATAACACGGCCCAAATGTTAATTTAATACATAATGAATATCCGCTAACAACAACAATCTAGTGCGACCTTTTGGTACTGTAATTGTGGAGAAACTCACTAGGTTACAGTTAGTTAACAGTCTCAAAAATACAATTTTCTATAGTGCGAAATTAATCGAATCTTGTCCAATATACTAGAAAACACTCGATGGGCTCAAATTTAAACACTAGACCAACAGTTTGGCCCCAAATTTCCATAATATATTATACTTTAAATATCATATAAAATATAATATTCTTAAAAATACTATTTTACTTTATAAAATAAATATAACAAATACCTATCCAATAAATATAATATATATATAATATACTCATTAACTATATATACACAAGAATGTTGAGTATATAGTATAGTATAGTTTATATTAAAATATACATGAGATAATATATAACATCCTGATATAAAACTCAGAACAGCTCACCATAATACATACGTGACACACACGAATATCCATATTACAATAAAATATATCATAATAACCTCACAAATAATTAACATATACCCATCAACCTCATAACAAAACATTACAGCTTTAAAATATCACCTTAGCCCTATAATCATATCAATACTTATCGCTAAAATCATATAAAGACTCCACAATTAACTACCACTCACCTACTACATAAAACAGGAAAAATAAAAAATAAGCCCAAATTTTCTGATAAGTAATAGAGTTTAATTACAAAAAAAAACTACCAGTTTCATATAATTAATAAAAATAACTATAAATAACCTTAATAAATAACTGTATTTAATACAGTCATTTAACACCAATGTTACAAAGAATGAAGAGCCACTGCAGTACATCTTGCAGATCTCATAAGGTATTAAGGAGTTTCCTAACCTTCTATCACACCTAAGTATACCAATTACTAATATTATATTAAATTAATACAAAAGTTTAATAAACTCACGGAAAAACCCCTTATATATCAATTATTAATTTCCCTACCTTACATAATTCAGTATCACTTATATATTCACTATAGCGTAATCTACATTATGCAAACTTATCGAATAGCATTTTATTTCTGATTATCAAAAATTATTCACTTATCACATACCATCAAACACAAAGTATCCATAACACATAGATATCCAAACCACATTTATCAATCACCATTAAAACGATTGAGCGCTACGTTATAATACATACATTCTAACTACATAATAAACGGCACTAAAATTCCATAATAATCATCTATCATACAAACAGCTATACTATAGCACAAACTCACCACAATATAATATCATTACTAATTACGCTGCATAATGCGAACATACAAACATAATATATATAAGATAGATATACATAATTTGGACACCGATGTACCTCAACAAATAACCAACCCATATGTTTCCACCTAAACACCAAATATAAAAAAAACAACAAAAACTAATTTCGCACATAAGTAAATATATAAAATTAAAACTTTATCCATTAAATAACTACATAAAGGAAAATCTTAATAAAAGTAATGGATATATATCCTAACTTCTACTAATCTAAGGTGAGTAAGATAAACTAACAACAAACTCTATATAATATAATACGAATACAGCGTTCAATATCTATAAACAGAATCTCTAGGTACATAACTTACTATATCAATCTACAATCATGAAGTTACATCTTTCAACTCAGTTCTATCCTCGCTCGAAAATAACTTTAACCACTACTCATAATCCACCAACGACAGAAGCATCCCCACACCACTGTATCAATAGAACAGCTTACTATTACGACAATAACAAGCATCGCCCACCCTAACAGACATCAAAGAAACACAACCAATACAACACCCTGGAGAGCCATATAGACAAACCAACCAAAAGTTAGTCTTCTCCACATACTCGCTGACATTATACCCATAAAACAAACTCGATAACAACCAAGACTAGAAGTCAACAAGAAGATTGAGTACGACAGTAACCTATATATACATACAATCAACAAATTTTACTACTAAACATCACACTTCTAATAGCTATCTCTAAAACTCGAGAGAATAATTATTCACCCCAAACTTCACATAATATATATCTCATCACTAGATAACATACAATATTATATTTAATACCTATTTGAAATAAAAAAACATAAATAAATAAATACTCCGAAAAATATTTCAACAATTTAACATTTTTTTTTATCTTAGGTCGACATTTAGAACATCGTAAAAGACTATCACATGTATGAACATGATTCAAACAATATCACGATTACACTATGATACTATCTGTTATTTTTCTATGCTAAATGACTATTCTTATCAAAAAGATAATGAGAGAGGTTGGTCATAGTATTATGAAGTGCGGTTGCATATCAGCACCCCACCTCCTCAAAATACTACATGAAAACCTCACAACAGACATTAATTTATAACCATAATCTAATCTAAATATCTTTACACTATTTTTGCTGAATCATCGAGGGATACGTATCTCTTATGACGCCACAAGGTTGTTGTGATAATAATATATATATTATCATATATATTAAAAATAAATCCCAAGAATATTTTTTGATTCTGACTTAGTGGTTATATAAATCATGATATACTCTATTCTGTATGATATTCTTAGATCTACCGCAGCTCATAAACACCACATGAAACTTTCCACATTTAATAAGTTACAATACAACAAAATATACACAAAAAATCGTTATATATGCATCACAGATAAATAATAATATACATGTGACAGCTGAATTACACTATCAAAGAAACAACTCCCAAACCTCGACACGAAGAAACTAAAATATTATACTTCATTTAATACTATCTATAGACAAATAATTGTAAATGATAGGCACTCAATTCTTTGCCAAAACTTATAATATACACTACCTAAACAACCCATGCATACATCGCAGTCACATCATCGATCTAATTCCTATTACCACATGATCATTTAACAACCCCCTCCTTCATTTCATCATAGTACTAACTACTTTATAAAATACCCAAATATTCTAATGTCAAATATTCACACCTCTTCTCAAGAAAGATTTTATCTCCACATGGTTACTTCATCCACACCTATCTTATATATAACACTCAAAAATAGACGGACATACCATAAAACCTTATACTAGACTGTCCCAGTCAAACACCATATATTAAAAACTGAACATGCACATTCTTCAGAAAATAGACTCAACGGTATTAATAATTACAAATACTCGCAAGCTCTCCAGACTTATCAAAACATCTATGCTCTCAACCATATAATTAACGAAGACACATGGCGTCCCCACCCAAAACCTAACCACATTACCCCACATTAGTAATTGCATCAACCAACAATGTTAACTCAAATTATATATTTAAAATCACCCAGCGATTACCCATTACTGCCACCAACACCACTGTCCCAAATAATACCCACTACTTCCCCTGTAAGATCAACACCATACTACAATATAACATTCTCACAAACACTAATCAATCACAGGAAATAACAACTATATTCATTCATAAAAGGCTAAAATATGAGGCCATAATTAATTCAAGACCTGTGTTACCCAGTCTACCATAAATAATTTAAATAATAAAGAATAATAATTAATATAACCGCATTAACTGACTATTTTGGAGCTATTGAAAAAGTTTGAAAAGAGCAAAGTTTATTTCCTTAAGATTGTTGTTAAAAAAAAATTGTCGGAATTTATGATTTTTTTTAATATTTTGATTTTGGATTCTAACTTATTTTTAACTTATTATTAAGTTATCACAATAAATATATAATATATATTGCATTACAATTATTGAATAAATTATAATAAAATTAAAGAAAAAATAAAAAAAATCAATAAAAAATAATATATCTACTAAAATATAGATTAATAAATAAAATATCTAATAAAAAATCAAACAACACTAAATTGCCTCATCACCTGGTAGACTTCCCCGCTCATAATCCATTAATATTATATAATAAGTAGATATATTAAATACTTAAGAAGTCCAGCATGTCTATTAGTCACTGTCCAAGGCAACTCAAATTAAAAATTATATAATTTAAGTAATTCGCATTGGCCCTCTAGAATGTCCAGTCAATCCCTTATAATAAAATAATAAATACAAGAATAATATTTAAGAAAGCCACTAATGGACATATCTTAGACTGTACATCCCAGCAACCATTAATTAATTAAGTTGAGAGTAGAGTAATTAAGAGAGAAGCCCTCATATTACCTCATTTTTAGTAAGTGGTCCCAGTCACAAACTCCTCTAATAAACTAAAACAAATTTATTTGTAAACGCATGGTCCTTTTAGACTGTCTCAGCACCTTCTAAAAACTAAAATATCTTAAATAAATTTTAAGTAATCCTTATCTATTGGCCCCTTTAGAGTACTTGTGCAATAAATATCATAATATAAGTATATATACAAATAAATAACTTAGTCAGGCTCTCCGCTATGGCTCCTTTAATCTTAGATGTTCACACCTTGCTCCTCAGTCATACCAATAATAATTTATATACTCTAAATACATTAATTTACATCAAGCTGCTCTCAAAAATACCCCCTATCACTGTACTCTCCTCCATCAACTCTCAATAAATATATACTGAGAGTACCTTATATAGTAAGCTCGACATGAAGTTGATCCTTTTTTGACTCGAATGTCCCATTTTCCACACGCTGCACTATAAAATTATATAAGTGTGACACGAAAGCCCGCAATCAATCTTGCCCACACTTTAGCCTATAGAACGATGTCCCAGTCAACCATATAATAGAATAATACTATTTTCAGGAAGAATTAAAATACTTAAGGAAGCTCTCGATACGAAAGTCTCTATTCTAGACTGTATCACTCAGTCAATCTCACAAAAAATTATATTAATCACATCATTTTTGAAGAGCCGGATCCGCGAATTTAACGTAATAACGTTCTGTTTCATTGTAGATGTTATTCTAAAACTAATACGTTTTTAAAAGAAATTTCATTATTTTTCCTATGATAAAAAAAAATCCAAAACAGATAGTAAAGAGTAGTACTCATAATGCTATTAAATTTATGTATCCCTTCTGTTAGCTGTTAGAACTGTAGTTAAAAGCCTGATCAAGTGTAATTTCACTGTTCATCCTTATTCTATCGAAAAAATCTGTACTTAATGAAGTTAAATCTTTATATACAGATATCCTAGTTCAGAGATTGTATACTCTTCTCAGAGTTGCTCTTCTGCCTCTTTTTCTTGCTCCATAAACACTCATCTCATACTACTTTTTTATGTAAAGATCGACTTTCCTATTATTTCTATATTCAAAACAAATTCGCTCTCCTCAAAGTCTCCATTACTTCATCAAAGCTTATAGCGCACTCATATGACACATAGTGAAGATACACACTTCAGCTTATGCATTTTATTCCCTATATCATTACCTTAATTATATAGACTCCAAGTATATTTTTTCACTCCTATTTCCAACAATTCAAATAAACCAACAAACGAGCTTATGTCACATAGAGCAGTTAAATCTACAATGGACTCACAAAAACTCATTTCACTTCTAAATTAGAAGGATCATATAATTTTTCTTTCTACACAACATAATCAATTTTACTTAAGCAATCATAAGAAAGACATAAGGATGTTATGACGAGCTCTATTCGGGTTAGTCAACTAAAGTCTACATTTAATATGCCTCGCATCTATATAATTTTCTAATTTGAGGCTATTAGTGAAGTAACCAAATAAGTATGAGTATTAGCAATGCTAGAAAAATTCTCGTTATTCATTATTTCACATTTCTTATGCACACCGTTACTCTGTGAAGAAATTTGCAATAATTGATGATCTCATTATACACTCAGACACTCCCTATTTTCAAATACAATGTTACCTATAATCTTCAGATTACTTGATGTTCAGTCGTTAGCATGGATACAATTGTGCATATCATAACATCATTACCATAACTTTATTTCAATTCATCTTCGCACTACAATAGAATTAACCTTTCATAGATTACAGTGGTATATGATCATCTAACTCCTCCAAACCCGTATTCGCTACGCTAACGTCGCATCCTTCATAATGAGAGATATCATCGCGTGAGAGAACAGACATCACAGAGCTAACCTTGATCTTTCTGTGAGAGTCTTCCAATAGCGCTGATACGGAGACACTTATGCCCAACAGGGCTGTACTCTCTTCACCAATCATATCTTCACAAGATACTCACGAAGCATAGCTCATACAATACCTTGTACTAATAGAGAATAATATACACAATGAAGTCATGAGCTAATAACATCATCTTCGAAAATATAATAGAGAGAAAAAATGATCGCTCCGTCAATAACCCGACTATTACACTCGATGTGTCCATCGTATTTGGAGTCGTTACTTTATTACTGCCGTTGATATACTGATAACCTCTACGCAAGGGAATACTACACACTACACTTCTCTTTCTATTACACCTCATAAAATCACTCGAGTTGTGAATTTGAGTATTGGCTCACCTTCAGACGCTTCTGTCTCACGCCCTACCTAGTGCTTGCTATTCCGTTGGGTCGCACGTGTTGGAGTTAATGGTTTAGCATATCGTCGTGGCCGCGTATTACCAAGTTACTCTCTAGTTTATAAATGTGCGAAAACATGCAATATATAATAATTATCTCATCTCTATCTTACTAAGTACACCTGTCTCACGCAACAATCTACTGAGTGTCCGAGATCATCTCTTCTCAACGTTATCATATCACTATAATATAGTCTTAAGTGTGCTCGACACACATGTAATTTACATATGGATATAATATAATAATGCTTATGAAAATATAAGAAATCTAATTATAAATATTCGAATATTTTATCCCTTCTATCTGACGACCTAAAGCAGGACAAAGTTTCTCCACTATCAACCTACATAATATATTAACACAAATTGTGTCTCTCTACTATGTATAAGCCTTGTAGCTAATAAATACTTAACATGATATCTACAGTCAACCAGTAGTAGAATATAATATATTGTAAATAATATAAATGAGACTGTGAAACATAGGTCACTAACCACGCAAATTCTATAAAGAAGAAATATGAGTACACAATAAAACGTAGACCTCATCAACCATATCACATTGAAATATAAATAATATTTGAACTTTATATCTCTGCGTTGTACTCTCAGACAAGAGACTCTCTGTCCACTGCATGCTGCTTATGCATAGCTGAGCACAATAAAACAACATTGTGAGTGACTCTCATTTCCCTCTACAACTTAATATACTCTTAGAGAAGTAATAAGATATAATATATAAGACACTATCTTCTCCTCATACTGCTCTCTACTCACACAACATATCCCTACGTAACATCATCATCTTGTACCTCTATATTTCTCTACAATAAATACTCTACATCAAAGAGCACTGTGAATACATCCTACTCAACAATAGAACGTATTTCACTCATATAACTCACATGCAAACCAATCAATAGTTATGTCTCTACATCCATTTATAATTTAATATATAATATATATATATTCATAATCTCGGATCGCGCTATACATATGTAATATATACACATCACTCACTTACTACACTCCTCACTCTCACATAGTAACATAACATAACAATTAACCTGAAAATATCTATACAAAAATATATAAATTTAATATAAAGAAGATCTCAAAACAACAAACAACTACCACTAAACACCTCTCAACTCTTATTGAGATAAATAACGTATCTGAGAATAACTCTCAAAGCAATAGGATAGAGAATATAAGTTCGCAATATGTGAAGAAAATAATATATATAATATACGCATATACACTTCTTTTTCTAATAACTTTATTTCACCTCAGTCACTAATAGATTGGACTTTTGCTTTTGCCCACAGATCGTGTACAGTTTTTGTATGAGGACACTTATGGAATTGTTATCAACCACCTATTACTCATGTGAGTAGTTCTTCGTATTATTAGATAGCTTCATCTCAGATATATATATAATGTTATCTACTCTCATAATAACCCCATATTTTTTCTACATATATTCAATACCATATAACCTCATAATACTCTATTATACTTTGGACACGCTTAATCCAGCTTTCTAATAATGAATCAACAGCTCACTCAATGTACTTTCGTTTTGTAATAATTATGTTAGACCTATATCTCTTATCATACTAATATAATATAATATAAATGGAAGTTATAATAATATTTTAATTGCTTCTTATATCAACTTTTCATCATTTTATTTATATTTAATAAGTAGTAGTATCCCACTCACCTTAAAACCACATCACTCAAAATAGACTTGATAGTGCTGCTGTTAGAGCTGTTTTCTAGGGCCGCGTGTGAGCAATCAGACGTGCTAAGCCCACTAAAATTAATAATATCACAATTCTGTTACTCTAACAATTAAAAAATAGAATAATCGAATCAGAGAGTGTTCATTTCTTCAGCACTCTCTCTAGGAGAAGAATTCTAGAGATCTATTCCAACATATATAGTGATTTTAATATATTTGCATTTATCGTGTGTTCATCACTAAATTTGACTCAAGTTGTATAAGATAGAGTGCTTCTCGAGAAAAATATACAACTCTGAATATGCTCGCGTATATACACACACTCAGGATGTTCTACTGATATAACACTGTTCACTACTCTAATATAATAATCAAGAATGACACTTAAAAATTATTATACAAATACCGCATTCTACATTAATTAGTCAAATTTGGTATATAATTCCCAAATATACAACAATACGAAATAACCACAACTCTCAATCAATATATCGCGGAGAGTATCTGCCGTGTGAGCACGATGATTCATCAGATATCTATTTATATACGTACTTAAAGTAAATAATATAAGAACTCATGTCCACGGATAACCAAATAGGATCGTGCTCACGTATATTAACAAAGATACAATACAACCACTGAATTCTGTTTAATATATTGGGGGTTGATATTTCTATGGTAGAGAGAGATATGTTGAACTTTTACGTGTAAAAATATAAGCTGCTAGACAACTACAAGATAGAACCATTAGGTGTGTTCAATAATGTGGTAATAACAAAATAATCCCACATGCACGATATATAATAATAGTCTTATATTATAGAGAATTACTGTTCATCATCCAATTTATTTATACATCACTTTGTGTATATTAGTATAGAATTAATATATTAAATTAAATTAAATTATTTTATATCATAATTGGTAAATTTTGATGTAATAATAATAACTAATACATACCCTTATTCTACGGTTCTTAAATATTTATGCGCAAAATAATGTTTACCCTTTTTATTATTTATTACCTTCTAGTATAAGAAATATTATATAAATATTTAAAGTTTGTGGTACAAAGTAACCTAAATATTGGTTACATAGTTTACAATTATGAATAAAGTATAACTATGAAATATGATATAATGTAGGAAAAATTTTATAAATAAAGAAATATATTTAATCATTCGTATTTATTATAACTAACACGGTACAATATTACATAATTATATTCTTACAGTTCTTATCGTGTGAGAGAAGTTAATTTTATATTATAATGAAAAATAAAATCTGTCACCATATATTAAATGACAAATATAAAGCTAATTCATATTATTAATTTATAATGATTTCAATTTAAAAATATTTTATTAGATACACAGATACATTTTTTATTTTAAGTTATTTTTATTTATTACAAATAATTCGAAACTATTAACGATTATTATTTATTTATATAAACGGATAAAATTCTCGTCTCTCTTAGATAATAACAATATTACTCGTCGCGCAGCTAATTCGTGTGTGCAGTTAAGCTCGTTATATAGGGCGGGCCACTTGCATTGTGTCCGCAAGCTCCCCATATTGGCAGCGCCTCCGGTACATATCACTCCGACGATAGCAACGTCAGCCATGTGAACAATGATGGCATTTACAGCTAGATGTAACTCGAATTATGAGTTATATATATTAAACTCAAGAAATCACCACCGTCATTTTGAAAGATGTGCTCAACAGCAATTAATTATTACAGCAACAATAGGATAACTATCTTGAATTAAGGTCTAAAAACATACACAGTTACACACAGTGTCAAAAATTATACCTACCCAGTATACTTTCAGGTACCGCGACGGAACCTCATACTATTAGCATATTCTCGTTCAATGTATTGATGGTTTACATATCCCTAGTCACCGTATGAGGCTACTAACCCAATACAATCCACTTCTAACAATAAACCTCTCACCATTCACTTTACCCTATAATATATATGCAACCTTATTATCTCTCGCACCTGCAATATACTAAACTCACATATATATATATATATATACTAACTATCACACACTCTATCACTATCCCTTCACGACTATATCACTAATTAATGTACCCAACCACACGCTCTCCTGAGTGAGCTCATAAATAACCTCTCACAAAGTATCACTCACGGCAACAACTCAGAAAACTCAATACTCTACCTAATATACACTCTCGGTACACTACTTATAACCCAACTGACTAATATCTATCCTTTTTAAACCGTAAGAACTAAAACCCTACAATACTGCAATACACAATCTCTTACACTCTCTCTCAATAACTCCACAATATATACACCTACTGTCCACATACTACACTAAACCTCTACAAAAAGCTTCAATTTACTACACTTTAATTTACTTACATATATTATACTACATATCCTCTAAAATCTAACCGTTCTCATCTAAAATATATATCTACACGGAGTAACGTGTAATGTTCACACAAAAATTGTAATGTCTATCTACCTCTTCATTATATATAATATTGAAATCTTAAAATTTTATCCAGTCATACAGATTTGTCACACAAAGAATTCTAACAGGTGCTACACTTTTTAACGTCACATTAACAACTCTCTTATGACTCAAGAGACAGCACAACCAACCCCTTACTACTCCACCTCTATATATATATAGTACATATAAAAGTAGTACCTACTATAGAGAGCTACCACCCACTCACTCTAACCCCAGACCAAACCCTCCTCACATTCCTACCCAACTCACGAATAATTCACTATATCACACACCACTCTCCTGCCATTCAAACACACTACTCCTCCTCTATTGCATTCATCAGATTTTCAATATTTTATTTCATTCCTCATCAAATACCTATAAGAAATATAATAAATTTAAATAAATAAACTACCTCCCAATAATAAAAATCCTCCATAATCCCAATTCACTCACTAATATATCTATCACTCGAAGGACCACTGTTTAACCTATACTACATAATACACCTATCACAAGCAAGTATATCATATGCCCTACTTATAATCTATTTCAGATAACATCTATAGTGTCTACCAGAGCCTCTCGCTGGGCTTTCACACTAGGGCACATCACTCAAACTCTACAATGCACCTCTCTACCAACTCTATCCTCCCACTCTCTCGCTCCATATAATCTGACAAAAAAAACAATATATACAACTAGGATATATATTACATCTTTGCGCCTAGTAATTTAGGTAATATATCTAAAGTATATACCGCGTGCTGGTGACTCTGCAAAGAACATTTCTCCACTTTATTTCCCTCTCAGTGATGGCAGTGTACTCCATACAATTACATCTCTATGATCCACATCCATCAACTCTTATGCGTCCAGCATCGCTATTATCTACCTCTCTCACTTGCACAACGAACGAGATATAGGAGGATGAAGCCAAGTAATATATTACCTCTGCTCAGAGTGTGTAAGTCAAGCGATGACACAAACACTCTCCTCCTCTAATCGTCTCCTCACACACTCGCATCTAGTGAGAATTAATCATATGAGCGATAATTTCTTCGAGTATCAGTAATACTCTCTCATATTTATGTTTATATCTCTAAACACACATTCCTGCACTCACATTCTCCTGGAGTTATAGTGCGATAGTGAGCTGTTATACATTCAACTTTTCACTGGAAGCTAGAGTAGTTAACCACTCTCTTCACAGCTCAACCTCGATTATTTATTATACTTTCGCTCAGACATGTTGGTCTCTACGAGTGATAGATTTCGGTGTTACTTTCTCTTTAAATTGCTGGATGGCTTAAATCACTCGTGATGTCACGTGAATAGAATCTCTATTTATCATTACAAAGTTGTCAATCATTCAAAGTTCTGAACCGATCTTATCTTGTATCTAAAGTCAATGTGTATCACACACAAAATAGCTCTTATATAAGAGAGGGTTTTAAGCTAAGTTCAGCAATAGTGTATGATAGCCTCGTCATCAACGCATAATTCAGAAACCAGTATGATCCAATTCAACGCAAGTCTCTCTCTCATAGCGCTTCACGCTCAATTAACTAAACGCACTCTTCATGCTTATATACACCAACCGTCATTCGTATACATCACATGATGAAAGTTTGTTACCAAAATGCTCTCCTAGGTTGAAATATTAATAAAATTATTACATCATGAACTAAATATATGAAGATTACAGAAGCCTGTAGAGGACGCTGATTTTTTTGGGTATATAAATGAATAAATAATTATCATAATGAGCATCACTAGTCGCTTGATATTAATAGCTTATTGCAGTGTAATATGATGTCATTTACCACATTCACATTAGTAAGAATGTTAATTGGAATACAGAACTGGACGTACAAAGCTTAAAGAGGTTCTTTGAGTCAATACCAATTATCTTATTCCATCATATTTGAAGTGCCACTTCCTACCAGAGAACGAGTTGGAACGTCTTATGGATAAAGTAAAGTATAATGATAAAATCTAAAGCTCGTGATCTTATAGATATATCTATCTCAACTATTTCATTTTCAAGTGGCAAATTCTAGATAGTAGTTGTTTATTATAAAATTCGGGGTTTATCAAATCTTCGAATCATATAGGTTACCCTATTCATATGCACTTCTTCAATTACAAATAGCGCGGTGGATTGCGGGTTGGAGCATTTTAAAAGAGGGCATATAAAAAATTATAATATTAAAAAATAAAAAAAAAAAATAAAAAATATCAAAAAGTAAAACTTAACGAAAAACATAATAAATATGATAGGTGAGAAAATATCACTTTCATACATCCCTGAGCCTACAGCTAAACTTACTCTTATTGTATGAGAGGTACTGCAATGTACGTCGAGCACTAAATTAGAGATTAGGTAAGAAATTTGTAAATACTTGCTGGAAAATTATAAAGATTGAGGCATAGGAGATTTCCTAACAAAGCTTATGAATGTAGGTATGGAATAAGAAGGAAAGCCATACCACAAATCAGTAAGTAGATCCTTGAGTCTTTCAATATATTCAATCTCACCAGCGATTATTCATCGTGAGAGGTAAGCCACTTCTTGTGTTTAAGAGGCGATGAAAGTGGTGGAGGTTAATGCGGGCAGAGAGCAATCTCTCGTAGCACCTGTCCGTAGTCATAATGCCCTATTAGACACAAGCACGATAGGGACTTGACTTCAATTTGTTCACGTGTCTGCTATGTGAGATAAGAAAAGAAGTGTCAATGGGAGTCTATGATTATATTTAGGTCTGTTACCTATAAGGCTCACATACTCACATCTCAAAAGTTAAGGAGTGGTGAACGTGATATCAACTACCGAAATGTAAGAAACAGATAATATCTCAATACATGATGAATAGATCAATAATATAATAATCATAGAAGTATCTGAAGTCAGAAAGAATATATATACAGTTTACGAATCTAAACATGGAAATTACTCCATATTCTTTGAGTAATAATTTCAATAGCGAGACACAGATTGTGCATCTATGATGCTCTCTGCAAACACATAACAACGTATGATATATATGTTAGAGTCAAGAATGATTAGTTGTTTGAGCAGGTTAGGACATTAGAAGCCGTCAAAGGATAGAAAGTCTGGGGAGGTCAGTACTGTTAGAGTATGAGAGATTTATACAGCAATGTGAGTATTGAAAGTAAAGGCTTGAATTTTTACAAGATGACTACTCAGTGTAACCACACGGCTGAGGTATCTCCAGACCACACTCTACGTCGAATAAGTAGAGAAAATCATAAATTAATACACTCGCTATACTATATATATATATATAGTGTATAGTAAACTATTCACCTCAAATATGATATCGTAGGTTAACAGAATTAATTGTAAAAATAATAGATTTTACAATTATAATATTCATTACTACTTCTCACTCTTATCTCTGCTTCATCATTATATACTCTCTCTCTCTCGCTACGCCACCTCACTCACCTCTTATTTTACTTATAACTAAATATCATTATATTACTTTAATGTACTATTATTATATTATATCTAAATAATATATAGCTATATTTACATATTACTACCTATATCTTATTACATATGATAACGTAATTATTCATTATAAATATTATATAGTATAAAGGTGCGAATATAGTGGAAATAATATATATATCCCCATGAATAAACAATGGTGTTCAAAAATAAATAAATATCCTTTATATTTTTTAATGTAAATAGATAGCTCTCGCTCATTTTAGTAAATGGTAGCTTACTCTCATATATTGTCAGTAGGATGTTATATAGACTTAATCTATCTAATTAATATATATATATAGTTGGCAAAAAAACAAAGATTATATTATTAATTTTAATATAAACAGTTATATAAACTTGATCAATA
>JABUQX010057225.1:10000-21734 GCA_015478945.1 Trachelipus rathkii | reverse complement strand
ACCGAAGAATACGGACACAAATCAACAAAATAAAGATGTTTCAATGGCAGCATGTGTAGAGTTTATAAATATATTGGAGCAGGAACTGACTTCAGGAAAAATATTTGGCATGGATGTCCTGGAAGAAACGTATTTAAGTATTTGTTCTTCAAACAATGTACAACATAATGCTATGACACGCAAACAGAACTATCAGATAAAGACATTGAATTCTCTCGTCCAAACCAGGCTAACAAGGCGCAAAGAGTTTATATGAAATGTACTAGAGACAAACTTATTGCTGAAGCTGAAAGTTCAAGGGATGAAATGATGAGAGAATTAAATGTATTGCTTCTGAATCTGCAAGTACCAAGAAACACATTTTTAAGCAAAATTATGGAAATTTGATGGGTGTTATTCCAGAAAGTCTCGCAGAAATTGTTCCACAAGAAATTGAAATGTTCTTTAAATGGTGTATCGCAGGAAAAAATACCATTAATGAAAATCAAATAACAAAGAACGAAGATGTACAGACACGAGCAAGGCAATATGTCACAGATGCTCATGTTAAACTGTCTTTCTCGAAGACAAGTAGAAAACAAAACATCTTTAAGTTTCCATCACAGTCGAGACCTACCTCTTCAGGTGGCTTGTGGCTTAACCATTCATAATACAACACGAATTCAGTCTTTGATCAAACTCATGTATAACGTTGGGTGCAGTATTGATTACTCAAGAGTCCTGAGAATTGAAACAGATATTGCAAGAAGTGTGGCTAATAGGATTATTAGCAATGATGGCGTGTACATACCACCAGATTTGATTCCTGTCGATAATTTGGGCTAGTTCCCTTGTGAAGAAACCATTGACGGAAGAAGGACATTTCATTGGACGGCTGTAACTGTTTACCAAGATGTAAAAGAGTCTGATTGACATGCTCCAATATCATTGACTTCATCAAATAATTTGCCATTACCATATCTTGAAGATGCTTTACCAAAAATCCTTTCTTGTACAAAACCTACGAACTGGAATACATGTTGTCCAGAACCTGTCGTTTCCAACATTGTCCAACAATATGGTGAATTACTTCACAAAGCAATATGTTTTGACAGTGTTTGGTTCCTATTACGAAGATCCATATTGAATCGTAATGATATATCTATCTCCTCTCCCACATGGATTGGGTATAACAGCTATTTATGAGATGTCAAATGTGTTTCCAGAATTTTCTTGCTGCCAGTAATTCCAGAGCCTCCAACTAATAGTTCTGTTCAGTTAACAGTTATGAGGCAACTTGGAAAAACTAAACGAATCCATGAATAAAACCACAAAGTCGTTGTTACAGCTGACATGGCAATTTATAAACCTTTAAAGCAGCTTGAAATGGCAAAAGAAGATTGCAAAAGCAAATGGATATTGAAGCCTGAAGAGCTGCATATAATAATAGCTTAACTTAGAACAATTGGTGAATTCCAATGTGGAAGTGAAATACCAGTCTGTTGCTGGAATGCCATTTGTACTCCTCGGTGACTATGAAACAAGTACTAGAGGGAAGACACATAAGGAGAGCGAGAGATATTGAAGCCCATTTAACAACTACAACCACATTAAATAATATTCTTCCTCTAGAAGAATTTGACAAGGAACAACCAGGAAACATTACCTTGTTACAGCCCTACTGGATGAACTGGCAGTGAGTTTATAATCTACCAATGAAACAATATTAAACAAAAACCTGATGCAGTAATCTCTTTCATTAAGGAAAATGATACTTGAAGAAATTAAAAGATTTGCGAGTTCTAGGAAAACAGTGGAACAGTCTAAAACAGTAGACCAGGTCTTCAAGAAATGCTAGTTATTCATTGATTATGGTTATAGGCCGTAAGAAGTACTGGATGTTGTGCTTTAATGCAGATCTTTCATGAACATCTGACATGCGGATAACCTCAGGCCTGAGTTTTCTACTTTCATGGACTTTCTGAAATATTTCTTGCTCGGACTAATAGGACTAAATTAGCACGAGATGACTTTCAACGTATCTTGCTGAAGATGGATGTATTAAACAATCAACAGATTTTCCAGATGTTCTGGAAAAAAACTTATTAAGAGTGGAAAAATGGTTGTCAATCGTAAAATTTGTAAACCCTTGCTTTTGCCCTAGGTGCGAGATGAAAGTTCTTAGAGTGCTCAAACAACGGGAAAATTGGAAATGCTGAGGGACTGGTAGACATTGATAATTTGCCAGAGAAATCGGGTTTTCATTCCTAGAAAATCCAGAACTGAACCAAAAATTTCAATTGAGACGAAATATGTTGCTTGTGATGAAAATTGTGGACAACAACAACCCGGGCTTCTAGATACTTAGCCAAAAAACCGCCAGGATCCGCAATTCTTGAACTCAAAGATGAATTTATAAAAATTCTGTACCAAAACCCTTTAATGGTATAAAATTCAACACAAAACCCCACATTCTTACTCAAAGGAGGTGATTCCCGGAGGACGTGCCAAGATTTGTAAAGTAACATAGAAGAAGGGGTTCAAAAGTTGGGAGGATTCTTTTATGCAGGAGAGTGTTAAATAGCAAACAAACCACAATTTTTTGGTCTCCAATTGAAGAATATCCCACAGAAAAAACCTTTGTAAAAGCTCCAGCAAAAAATGTTTAAAAAGTTTGTCCTTAAAGACCCAAAATTTGTTATCTATGAAAACAGAATAACTCACTTATATCTAGGCATTGGCATAGCATTCTTCGAAGCAGAGAGGATATTAGACATAATTCCAATCTAAGGCCAAACTACGAATTTTCAACCCCTCCCAAAAATCATTGTTTGATAGTGATGAGGAAATGCAATCCCCACTGTTGCAAATAAAAATCCAGAACTGCAGCGATTTTGAGTCATTACCATTCAATGAAGTACAAAGTTGATAAGGCAGTTTCACCACTATTCAAAATTCCACCAGAAGGAACTCATAGAGGATGCGGGACAAAAATCCGGCTTAATTGATGAATGGCTCTTAACTGCACAATAAATAAAGGCCTAAAACAAGTAAAAACCGTGTTCAATGATCTAGGAATTGCACTTAAAAAGCAAAGTGGATTTTGACCATATCTAAAACGCAGTACAATTTCCAGTAATGTTGTGTTGACCACATACAAGACGATTCATTAAAAAAAAATGAAATGAGAGCGTATTCGGCAAAGGGGTAGTTGATCCAATCTGTACAAAAATAGACATCAATGATATAGTTAGAAAGCTTACCACTGAAAAATTGGGCTGCTTCATAATAAAAAACACAAAAGACGAAGGCTTAGAACTCCTATTTTAATAACATATTTTACAATGGAAGTAGAGCAATAACAAGAAATATATAGTAGTTGGAGGGATCAAGGGCTTTTAGCAATCAAGGAATTCAAATGGAACCCACATGTGGCAAGCCTCGGACCCACCAAACAGGAAGAAGGGCGGATAAACAAAAATTCATTACATTCACGATTTCTAAATAAGTGCCACAACAAAAAGGTTAACAGAACAACGCACGTTATTCCGCAGACCAACCAATTTTCTGGATTAGCCTTAGGCGATTTCTACAAATATGACAATCACAAATTCTTGCGCCAGGGAATTAGAAAAAAGGTTTGTTGACCATACTCCTTATCCACAAGCTTGCACTGAGATTACTCAAAATCTTGGCTGCTCATCCCCTGGAATCATTAGCCCTTTTTCTGGGTCCAGATGTTCACTGGGTCATTGCCAAATTAAGCGAAGCTTAAAAGATGCGTGGAAAAGCATTTCAATTTTCGTATATAGGCCAGCGGACCTCTGGGCCTAGGCAAGCTGTACACCACCCCTCTTCCGCGATGATACAAAAAGAACGCTTTGGGGAAGATCATTTGATATATCCAATTATATATTTCCCCACTTACATTTTGATGAGGGATTGGAATTTGTTCGATGGTGGGCTTTTCAAACAAAAAAAAAAAAACAATGTCATGATGAAAATCTTCCACCAACAAAAGCTGCTCTAACTCCAGCACTGTTAAGAGCTCATCTTCAGGCACTTGAGTGGAATCAAGATATCAAACCAAACCCAGTCATACCGTCACCACTCAACTTCGGATGGACGTAAGTTGGAGAAACGTTTGAACCAATCGCGTGCACCTTGCCTCGTGCTCCAGACCTTATGGCAGAGCTTTGTAGTTGCATGTGCTCTCTACGTAGCTGTTGTCTACCATGCACCTGTCTCTTGTACGGACTAAAGTGCACAGAAATGTGTAGATGTGAAGGTGATTCAGAACTATGTGAAAACTCTAAGGATACAGAAGACATAGATGAATGCAATGAATCAGCTATAGAAAGTGAAGACGAGATTTATGATGGAGATTGTAATTGATATACTGTTCTTTAGTAAAATACAGTAGACATATGTTTGATATTTGTATTAACTTTGAAGTCTAATTATGTCTTAGATTATGTAATTCAATTGTAAACTTACCATTAATATATTTACAAATAATAATAAAAAAACAACAACACAAATGCACTTTTAAATTCTTATTTTAAAGCCGAATTTCAATGTTAAACCATAAGAACATGTTGTTTATGAGAATTTAAACTGAATACTTTTTCCTAATAGGTCACTGTTGTCGATACATATTGTATTTTACGAGATAAACATGAAAAACCAGTACCATGTACGACAGATTTGTTTTTTGAGCATAAGATTAATCTGCCACAAGTGGCTACTGTCCACCATCCAAATACTGACTCTCCATGTTATAACGAAGAGATTGATACCACTCCCATGCTAGTATCATCAAAAATCCCACGGGACATAGTTTTTGAATATTTGCAGGAGCACTGCAGATTGTTATTTTGGAGAGGAAAATTTTAATCAAACGAAAAATATTGATTTTTTTCCACAAGTAAAATATAAATATCTTAAGTATCAGATTCTTGAATACAAATTCCAGAGAATGTGGAACATAGAGGAATGCAGTGATGATTGTGTTAAGAACAATGAAACCTAGCCTGATTGCCCACCTAGAAAGATTTCCGATCCGAGAAACATCTGAAATATGTTTGGAAGTAGAAAGAAAGAGTTTAAGTACCATCAGGTGGTTTTGGGTATGTAAAAGAGAACAAATATTTGCCAGCCTCAGGGTCGAGGTTTGAGGACAGTTTGCCGTGCTTAATCCTTTAAAGGAGGATATTAAAAAAAGATAAACACATGTATATCAACAAAAAAAACGACAAAAATATTTTAAATGTTCTGAGTAGTTTTTTATGTATTAACAAATGTAATTTTAGTCTTCTTTCCAGATTTTATTCAGTCGTACTCGGACCATTTAATAATTTTTTCCAACTCCTTTAAGAAGTAACAACCGTCCTCAAACCTTGAGCCAAAGATTGGCACATGGCACACAATTGTTCCCTCCTCTACATACCCAACACCAACTTAATGATACTCAGGCTCTTCTTTACCACCACCAAACATATTTCAGACGCTGTTACTCTAATCGGGAGTCCTCTTAAGTGGGCGATCAGGCTAGATTTTAAAATTCCCAAAGCGCCCACCACCACCGGTATCACCATCACTTCTAAATTCGATTTGAGTTTACATTCAAAAATGCAATGATCACATTTAAACTTCTTACCGTGTGACTTCGAATGAAGTTCCAACTCATCTTTTGCATGATGTTTCAAATCTATGTTTTTAATCTTTTGGTTCCCTCTTCTTGACGATAGAGGTTCGTTTCCTGAAGGGCTTCTTGCTTTGAGCCTATCATCTTTCTCTCCACGGCCTACATCATTAATGTGAGTCTACAAAATAATAAAAAAAGGGAAATGATGTCACTAAAAATATGAACTTATTAATATTCTTCAATTTTTTTTTTTTTAACTTGCAAAAGTACCTTTTAATAAAAATTTTTTTATACAAATTTAAAACTCAACTGAAATTGATAAATCTATTCCCACCAAATAATAATAATAATAATAATAATAATAATAATAATAATAATAATAATAATAATAATAATAATAATAATAATAATAATAATAATAATAATAATAAAGTTGGGCAAAATACCTTTAACTCTTTGTCAGTCAACTTGTTGATCCGCACCAATGGAAACTTCGATGTCAGAAGTTTGAACAAAAATTCCTCTTCATCTGAATCAAAACGCACTTGTGAATCTTTTTCTTTTCTTTTCTTCAACAATGAAGAAATATTCTTCAGAGTCTGAAATTTCTACAGAAGAGATTTGCTTAATAATAATAATAATAATAATAATAATAATAATAATAATAATAATAATAATAATAATAATAATAATAATAATAATAATAATAATAATAATAATAATAAATAATAAAAATAAAAATAATAATTAATAAATAATATCATCTAAATAATCACCCACCTTCTCTCAAGATTGAGAGTAAGGTGAGTAACATGCACCGGAAACAGAATAGTAGTAGAAGAATATGACACAAATCGAAAAGAAACCCCAGCCTTACCGCTCCCTTTATATCTTTTAGTGAGAACTCGTCGCAGTCAGAAAATCCACCCTAGAGCTTCACGGGACTGCGATGGACCCTCACTAGGGCATCTCGTCAATGTAGGGTTCATCCCTTGGCCACAACCATAGCCCCTCACAAAACCCCGCCATTCACTCCTATATTGCACCCTTCTTTTCGCCTCTGCAAACTCACATTTCTCTCCTCAGGCATTCTCTTACTGACTCAATCCACTTTTTGTTCTGTCTCCCAGCCGGTCGAACCCGAGCAACACTCACCAATATAGGTCCGCTTAACCAACCGACTATCATGCATCATCCTTTCCACACATGACCAAACCATCACAGCTTAATTCAATTATTCTCTATTTAACCCCCCCCTTTACCCACACACACAACTCTCTAAGTCGTTCATTCTCATTTTAATTAATTTTTCCTCACACCTAGCACGCCCTAAGAATTGTCCGTCCTGAAAACACATTGTAATTAGAATCTAATAAAACTCTTATTCCCAGAAAATAGTCTTCTATACTTAACACAGATCACATCACTTCTTCTGATTCGCACACAACACAAAATACTCAGGAACGCGGGGCCAAGATGTAACGAAAATAAATTGCATAGATTGCTTTCAGAGGAATAGTGGCGGGTTCTTTTTAGCTCATCGTGGTTTGGTGGTCAAACACTTGCCATATCTGCTAGGGTCCAGATTCGATTCCCAGCAGGGTGATAATATTCTAGGGCCTCTTTTATCAATATAAAATTATTTGCGCGCTCATTTCAATTTATTATCTGTATATATTATATATATATATATATATATATATATATATATATATATATTATATAATATATATATATATATATATATATAATATATATATATATATATATATATATATATTATATCATACGGTTATTTATATATATTATATATATATATATATATAATTATTTATATTTATATATATATATAATATTATTATATAGTATATATATTATATATAATATATATATATATATTATATATATAATATTATAAGCACTGCCAACGAGTTGAATTTGCTTATTTAACGTTTCATTTAATTAAAGTAAATAGTTAAATACTTTGCAATATTGAATTAATAACAACTGCCAAGAAAGTGACTGTGTGGTTCATAGTCTATTAGAACAATAAATGTATTATTATTTATGGCCATATTTAATAAATGGTGTTTGTTTAGTAAAATAGACTATCTCCTTTTTGACGTCTTCTTAAAGTAAAAGGTATTTATTGATTCTGTCAAATTATAATTCTCATATTTAGGGTAATTAGGTTCTAATTTTCAATCTTAGATAATTTAGATAATTCAATTCTATTACAGACATACGCTTTTTCATATATCTGTGTGTGGGGGAGGAAGAATTCCCACAGCGTCTGTTAATGCGTGTCGTAGAAGACGACTAATGTGAAAGTGATAGTTGTGTTGGCTACCCCACTACCACTTTATCTCTTACTAGGAATGGTAATGTATGCCTCGGAGATGGTTGTAACCACCGTAAGCGGGCTTCTATCTTTCGGCGAAACTGTATGAATCGTGCTGGGTAAATGGAAAATGTTAGAGGCAGTAATTGGCGAGTAGGAAGAGGATAGCGGTGATGGATGTATATTTGAAAAAAGTATAATTTTGAATTTGCTTGCATAAACTGAAACAAAGGTGAAAGGAAGCGGTGTGGTGTGAAATGGTAAGTGGTGTGCTTGAAGTGAGAGGAAATGAGTTTGCGGACTTTGATCGAGTAACCTGTGGCGTAGAACTATGGTAGATTCGATTTGTGTGAGTAATAGAATTCTAATAGTTAAATTAAAGTTTGAAAACGTCAAGGTATGAGTGGTTGTGGACATATGGTCATCCGAGGGAAGTTGAGGAGTGTGTTACTTTCCGGGATAATCTGAAATGATTTGTTGGACGGGGGTGAGAAGGAGCTTTAGATTGATAATTTTTGGGCTACTTAAATGGTTGGATAGGTTGCCGAAAAAGGGTTTGGTATAAAGGTGGTTTTGGGGTGGCGGGCGAAAATGAGAATGGTAGGAAGGAGGTGATTGACTTTTGTGAGGGGTGAGATATGTGGGGAAAGCAATACATTCTTCGGGAACAAGAGTATTCATAAGTATACGAGAGTTGGGGAAGGTAGAGATGGTATCAAAGTGAAAAGTGATGATGAAGAAGATGTTGAAATATGTGATGAACATTAAATCAGTAAGGGGGGTTGGTGATGGGAATGTCAGATCATCAAGCTATTTTATATAAAAATATAAGATTAAGTTTGTGAGAGCATGGATGTAGAAAAAAGAGTTAAGGAAGAAAGTGGGGAGGATTAAGAGTGAGAAGTTAAGTGAACAAGATTAAAAGGAAAAGTATGTGAGAGCACTTACAAATAAACAAATTGAATGTAAACAAATCTGGACGAAAATGAAGGAAGCCTTTGTTAGTAATGCAAAGGTAGGACAAAAAATAGTTAGCGTGGATTGCGGAGGTAATGGAAATAGTTAAAAGTAAAAAAGAGGCGTGTGGTTGAATGAAATGAATGTGGAGGAGAGTGTGGAGGGACACCTCGAAAAATCTGCATAAATTCCAGTAACGAAAAAGTAATATAAATGTGGTGGTTGGGTTTGATGGTGTTAAAAAGAAATAGGAATTTTGGGGATGAGGTAATTATTAAGGGAGGTAATAGGCAGAGTGAGAAAATAAGAATGATAAATATGCAGGTATAGATGGGAATTACCGTGAATGGTCAAGAAATGGAGATGAGAAATGGTGACTGACTGGAATATGGAAGTTGTATAAACAAAAGCGTTTATGTGAGGGTATAGTTCCGAAGGATTGAAGGAAAGCAGTAATTGTTTTTTTTTTTTTTGGAGTGAGTGTACAGGAGGCCACCACTACGCACAAAAAAGCGGCGATACCGAGTCAGAAAACCAACTACGGGGCTAACTCCTAAACATAACGCATGAAAACGGGAATGCAAGTATTAAATCCTATAGAGCAGAGTCAGTTCCCGAAGGGAAAGCAAAAATCGCGTCACTGTGGAAATGAAGTGATTCAACAATATATATGAGAGGCGGGATTGGACAGGTATGGTGTGTAACAAGGGGAAAAGCCGGTCTCTGGAAGCCGCAAGAGCCACACAATCCAAGGAAAGCAGTAATACTACCCTTATTTAAGGGCAAGGGGAACTGCAGGAACTATAGAATTAGTCTATTGAGTATAAGCTCGTATTTTGGTTGAAAAACTGCGTCGTGACTGAGGGATTGTTTGGCGAAGAAGAAGGTGCATTTAGAAGTGGTAGAGAATGTGTTGATTAAATTTTCACATTGAAACAAATGAGTGAGAAAATGAGAAGAATAAATTATATTTTAGGTTTTATGGACTTGCAACAGGCGTATGACAGGGTTTAAAAGGGAAGCTCTGTGGCATGTGTTAGTGATAGGTTTTTGAATGGGATCAAAAGTATGTATGTATGACAATAGTGAAGCGTGTGTAAGAATTAATGAAGTTGAAAGCGTATGGTTTAATATCAATAGTGGAGTGAGGCAGGGATGTGTTATGTCTTTTTGGTTATTTACTTTGTAAATGGGTGGGGTGATGAAAGGTATTAAACTGATAAAGAATGGAAGGGTGTGGAGGGTGCCCTGCTTACTGTACGCGAATGATTTGGTTTTGTGAGGCGAATCTGAAGAGAGTTTGAGAGGACTGGCGGAGAGGGGTTTGGCAGGGTGTGTAAAAGGAGAGGTTTGAAAGTAAATGTAGATTAGGTAAGGTGATGGTAGTGAGTGAGGAGAGTCCGCTGTGTGAAGTCATGTTGATTGGTGAGCAATTGGAACAAGTATCTGAGTTAAAATATTTAGGATATATGTTGGATGAAAAGGGAATGGATGATGCAGTGTGTAGGAAAGTTGTGAATGGAATAAAGTGGCTGGTGCAATTAGATTCTTGTCAATAAAAGGGACCTAGTCTCGAGTGTGCTAGGGTTTTACATGAGGGTATGTTGTTATTGGTGTTAATAGATCTATGGTGAAATGTGTTCAGTGGACAATCTTAGGGTATGTTAGGTGTGCGAAGAATTTAATAAAATGAGAAATGAACGAGGTAGATATTGTGTGGTGTGAACAATGGTTTAAGTAAGAGATAAACGAGTTTGTATTAAGATGGTTTGAAATATGGAAAAGTTAGTTTATAGTTGGTTGTTTAAGCCGAATATATAGTGTGGATGCGCTGGAAATCACCAGCTAGGAACGCAAAGAACAAGTGGATTGAGACCGTAAAGGAATGCGCAATGTGGTAGAGGCGAAAGAAAGATGCCATAATAGTGGTAAATGGCTGGGTTTTGGAGTGTATGGTTGTGGGCCTACTGATTCAAAGGATGAACCTTTTAATTTTATTTTTTACTGCGAAGAGCTTTTCACTTAAGGGTATTTTAGGGTGTTCATTTCAACTTCGTCAAATGTTTCTTCTACTACTTTTTTTTCCGTATATATTGCAATACCGCACTTCCATTTTGGAAACTAGGTAGTGATGATGATGAATAATACTTAATTTTAACATGTAGCATTTTTTTTGTTTGTTAGCTATAAGTAAACATGCAAGGTTGTTTTTTCCAAAGTCTTCCAGTCTTTCAATGGTTGCAAAGAGCAACAATAATTCAGAAAGGAATAAAAAAGGAAAATATCATAAACTGGAAAGGAAGGAAAAGAATCAAATTTTTTATGAATATAAAAATAGATCAGAAATTGGGAATGTTATTAGAAAGATGAAAGACGTAACTCCATGGCTTAGAACTATAGGTTATACTAACAGGAAAGGTATTTGAAGCAATAAGAGGTTTGGGCTATGAGGAAGTATGCCTTTTGTGGATAAAATAAGTTACAAATAAAACATTTTTTTTTTGTTTTTTCCCAAAAACGGTGTTAAAAAACATTGTTTTCAGAATCTTAATCAAATTCTCTCTCTCATTGCTGATTTGCAAAGGGTTTTTATCTTGAAAACAGAAAGGAAGTTATACGGATTTCAAAGAAACGGTTGAGTAACCTCCCAAATGGTGACCCTTGTAATTTGGAACGAAGTCAGCCGAATTTTTATCACAAAGTGAATAAATAATAACTCATGAAAATAACATTTCATACAAGAAACTTGTTCAAATTTACAAGCAAAACAATAAACATTTTTAATTCTCTATCTTACAGACTTTCTTCCT
>JABUQX010057224.1:47500-53491 GCA_015478945.1 Trachelipus rathkii | reverse complement strand
GAGAGATTCTCCTACTGAAAATCTTTCTGGCCTCTTGCCAAAAACATCTCTAACAACTCTGTAAATCTGTCTTTCCTCCTCTTATTCGATCTGATGGTTCTGTAGCTAATTCTCCAATGAAAAGGCCAATCTCTTCGGCCTCCTGTTTTCCTCTAACTCAACGCGCTGGACGGATTCTGGTATTCTCATCCTCTCTTCTCCTACTCAGTGTCCTATGCCCTTTGCCTGTGATTACATTTGATCGGTGCATGGGCCTCCTGAAATCTACGAACGTTAGGAAGGCGGGTGCCCGGATGGCATTCCTCCCGAGTTTTGAGGGAGTGTGCTTCCGTGGTTACCCCGCCCCTCGTTCAACTATATTCTCTATGTCTCACAATACTAACACTTTCCCTCAGTGTTTGGAAGCACGCACATGTCCAACCTATTCCGAAAAAAGGAAGCCGCTCTTGATCCTTCCAACTATCGCCCTATAGCTCTTACTTGTATTCTATCTAAGATTTGAAACTCTCCTCAACTCTCATTTCTTAGATCATCTGGAATCTCATTCACTTCTTTTCGATCGCCAGAACGGCTTTCGGCGCTCGAGGTCCATACTGGAGATATACTTTCCTATCTTACGGATTTATGGTTTTCCGCCCTTAGAAACTACGGGGAGACTTGCGTGGTGGCGCTTGACATATCAAAGCCATTTGACGGGGTATGGCACGCGTCACTGCTCTCCAAGCTCCCTCCTTTGGTTTTCCTCCTTCTCTTGCTTACTTATGTCTAGTTTTCTCTTAAATCGCCCAATATCGGCTGTTGTTGATGGGGCGACTCTTCTTCCTTTTTCTGTCAATAGTGGTGTTCCTCAGGGTTCTGTCTTATCTCCTACTTTAATCCTACTTTTCATTAATGATCTTCTACCTGCCATCTAACTCTATCACTCTTATGCCGATGACTGCCCTCATTCTTCAACTCATCTTCAATTCTGCTCTTCTTTTAACTTTCTAGAATGCCTTCTCGTCTTAATTCTTTCCGATCTTAATTCTCGCTGATCTGGATAGAAATTCCGGGTGGGGGTCGTCTGAACCTTGTGAAATTCAATTCTTTAAAAACAAAACTCAACTTCTACAAATCTCCCCCTCTAAGACAACCTCCAACTTTCCTATCTCTTTCGACGGTTCTCCCGTCCTCTCCTGTCGACAATATAAACATCCTTGGCCTTAACATAAAAAAAATGTCTGGAAACCTCACATCACAACGGTTACTAGGGCGGCCTCAAAGAAACTGGAGTTCTGTTTAGACTGCGAGACTTTTTTTTTTCCTCTTCTCAGTTACCCAGCTATACAAGGGCCTCAACCGCGCACTTGTATGGAGTACTGCTCTCATATCTGGGGGGGGCTCTGGGTTTTCACCCGGCTTTTGGACAGGGGCGGAGTCAAAGGCCAAAGGCTTATAAACTGTTCTGTACTTTAGTTCACTTGACCCCTCTATCTTTGCGGCGCGATGTTGGTGCTTTAATCTCTTTTCTATAGGTACCGCAGCGGCAGGTGCTCGAGGGAGCTAATCACTCGCGTACCTCCACCTTTGCGTCGCCCTCGTAGAACTAGGGGTGCTGTATCTGCACATGAGTTTTGTGTGTTGATGTATCTAACTCCAGGCTAGTTCGCTGCGGTGCTTCCTTCTTTCCTGCACATCTGTTCTGTGGAATTCTCTTCGACATCTTCCGTGTTTCCTACTGAATTTAATCTCCCTCACTTAAAAGCCTGCGTCTGTGCTCATCTGCGTAATTTGCTTAGTTGTTGACTTCTGAGGCGTGAAACACCCCCTCCTTGAATTAGGGCTCTGCCCGTGAGTGGTGGTGAACAACTGTAAAAAAAAAAATATATATATAATATATATATATATATATATAATATATATATATATACTATATATATATATATAATATATTATATATAATATATATATATATATATAATATATTTATATATATATATTATATTATATATAGTATATATATATTAGTATTTTTTTATTATAGCATTCACTTTTGCCGCGCTTGAGCGGGGTAGTGGGGTGCGGTACAGCCCTCCCTATTCACACCCCTCTCATCTCGCCGCTCACCCCACCTCCTCCACCCCACTCTATCCCTCGCCAACACCCTACCCTCTTCCTCCCCCATCCCTCCCTCCTCCAGCATCTCCTTTATTCCATCCATCCACCTCCTTCTTGGTCTCCCCTTTCCTCTCCTTCCTATCCCCTCTCCGCCTCCCAAACTCTCCTAACCACTCTCTGTTCCTCCATTCTCACTAAATGCCCATACCATCTTAACATTCCCTTCTCCGCTCTTCCCACCAGACCATTCCTCCAATCACATCTCTCCCTCACCACCCTATTCCTAATCCTCTCCCTTCTACTGACCCCACAAACCGCTCTCAACCCCTTCATCTCAAATACTTCCAACTTTTTCCTAGACCTGGCATTCAACCCCCACGTTTCACACCCATACAGCACCGCTGGTACACAGATTTTTTCAAACATACTTATCTTAACTTTCTGTGATAGATCCCCCCCTTTCCATATTTCTCTCAGACCACTCAAAGCTCTCATTCCTTCACCTATTCTATGCTCTATCTCCTCCTTCATTCCTCCCCCCTTACCCAACTCCATCCCTAAATATCTAAAAATCTTTACTTCTTCCAATACTACACCCCCTACTCTGACCTCTAACCCCTCCCCCTCCACTCTCTCCTCCTCCTCAAACACTAACACTTTACTCTTACCTGGATTTATTTTAAGCCCCTTTTGTCCACACATTCTCTCAAACTCCCTCACCAAATACCTCAGCCCTTCCGCGCTCTTCGCCACTAGGGCAGTATCATCCGCAAACAGTATCATGTTCACTTTCCCTTCTATCATTTCCCATTCATCAATTCCATCCCCCTCCCCTCCCTCACCATTCCTCTGCAAACACTCTCCATAAACAAATTGAATAGCCACGGCGACATTACACACCCCTGCCTCAATCCACACACCATCCCAAACATCTCACTCTCCCCTCCTAACACTCTCACACACATTCTACTATTCCTATAAAAAGCCCTAATACCTTTCCCTAAATTACCCCCCCACCCCATTTTCCTCCAACACCCTCCATAATTCACCCCTATTTACTCTATCATATGCTTTCTCTAAATCTAGAAAACACCCATACACTTTCCCTTTCCTCTCTATACTTTTCTCCACAAGCATCTTTAATGTAAACACTTGATCCACACACCCTCTTCCCTCCCTAAACCCTCCTTGTTCTTCCCCCATTCTCCCCTCCGTTAACCCTCTTACTCTCTCAATCAGTATTCTTCCGTACACTTTCCCTACCACACTTAAAAGACATATACCTCTATAATTTCCACATTCCATCCTATCCCCTTTCCCCTTATACAGAGGAACCAAACAACCATCCTCCCAATCCTGTGGTACCTCACCACTCCTCCAACATATGTTATAATCTATACAGCCATTCCTCCACCCCTCTACCTCCCTTCTGCAACATTTCCATTCTCACACCATCCAGCCCTGCGGACTTCCCTTTTTTTCCTTTATTCAAGGCCCTAATAATTTCCTCCATTTGTATTTCATCCTCCCCCTCCCTCCCCACTTCATTTCCCATCCTCACCTCTTGCATTTCTTCCTCCCCTACCCCACCCCCTTCATTCAATAGTCCACTAAAGTACTCCCCCCCCCCCCTTCCTCACCCCATCCTCTCCTCCCATCCACTCCCCCTCTCCTCCCTTAATCCTCTCCCCAACCCTTCCTTCTTCTTCCTTTTTTTATTAACTTCTTTCCAAAACATCTTACTCCCCGATTCAAAATTTTCCGTCACTTTTCTACACCATTCCCCTTTTGCTCTTCTCTTCGCCCTCTCCACCGCCCTCTTTGCTTCCACTCTAACCCTTCTATATTCTTCCCATCTATCTTCTCTCCTACTTCCCAACCATTTCACATAAGCCTCCTTTTTCCTTTTCACCACCACATTCACCTCCTCACTCCACCATTCACTCCCTTTCCTTCTGCTTGCCCCCACCCTTTTTACTCCACATACCCTTCTGGCCTCTTCACATACTGCCTCTCTGAATCTCTTCCACTCCCCCTCCACCTCCCCAATTCCCGTCCCTCTCACGTTTCTCCACCTGCCCTCCATACCTCTCCTAAACTCCCTCCCACACACTATCTCCTCCAATTTTTCCACCTTTATCACTTTCCACTCTCCTCTTTTCTCTCCTCTCCCTAACCATCACCTCTCCTCCCACCCTTATCCTGGCAACCACCAAATAGTGATCCGATATCCCCCTCCCCGCCCCTCTAAATACATTTACATCTAACAATCTACCTCTATCCTTCCCATTTACACACACATAATCTAGTAACGCCTTCCCCCCCGTTATCTCACTCTTCCATGTATACTTATGATTCTCACTTTTTTTAAACCACGTATTCCCCACTATCATTCTTCTTTCGACACACAACTCTACCAGACTTTCTCCATTAGCATTCCTCTCCCCTACCCCAAAAGGTCCTATTATTCTTCCCACCCCCACCCTTCCCACTCCCGCATTCAAATCTCCCAATAGACAAATTTTTTCATTTACCCCAAAACTTTCCCAACACTCATTCAGCTCTCCCCAGAATCTTTCTCTCTCCTCCTCCCTCGCTCCATTCACTGGTGCGTACGCACATATAAAAACCCACATTTCCCCCCCGAATTTCACTTTTACCCACATTATCCTAGAACTCACCTGTTTACACAATCTCACCTTGTCCCACATCTCTTTCCTCATAACTATTCCCACCCCTTCCCTCGCCCTCACTCTCTCGTTCACCCCCGAAATCATACCCTTGTATTCTCCAAAATTCATCTCCCTCTGTCCTTTCAACTTAGTTTCTGTTATCCCTAGCACATCCAACCTTTTTTCCTCAAACATCAACCCTATTTCCTCCCTCTTCAAATCCTCGTTTGCCCCTCTCACATTCATACACCCCACCCTGATTACCACTCTCCTCCCCATCTTTCCCTATTTCTATAAATAACTCAATCAGGCTGTACGCTTTATATATATATATATATATATATATATATATAATATATATATATATATATATATATATATATATATATATATATATATATATATTATATATAGTATATATATATATAATATATATACATAATATATATATAAATACTAAATATTGGTTTGAATGACAATATCTATATTTAGTGAATATTAATTATAATTAATAAAATATAAATACTATTTAAAGTGTATATTATATTATAGAAAATATATATATTATATATATAATATATATATATACATATACATATAATATATATATATAGACATAAAAATTTAAATAAAAGAAAAAACATTTACATGAGGAATTTTTTATATTATAAAAGTTTACTATAACATAATACATAATTTAAATAGTATTTAAATTTCAATAATATATATATATATATATTATATATATTTGTAAAAGAGGGATTATTATAACCTGATAAATATATATATCGATATATGAATATCGATTAATCGTATCATAACCTTATAATCGTAACCTTTGAGAAATCGTTTATTATTAAATATATAAAAGATAATGCCCTTTTTTTTTACCTGATTAACCTTAAATTCAAAACAATATCAAGGAAGCGAAAACAAGTAAGATTTTCCTTATATATAATTAACAAAAATTCAACAAGACATTTCTACTCAATTTAATCGACAAATTATATTTCCAATATCGATAGTTAATCATTAAACCCTAACTTCAAATAATATCGATATTCAATTAAATCATAAAACCCTAATAATATCGATATTCAGTATTAAACTTCAACCTTAAGATTACCCTATTCTATACATGATAAATAAGTCATAAATCATAAACCCCAAAATAATATCGATACTTGATATCAAATTATAACCTTAAGATTACCCTATTCTA
>JABUQX010057224.1:17500-37500 GCA_015478945.1 Trachelipus rathkii | reverse complement strand
TAGACCAGGTGAGGCTGTTGTGGCCTCTCAGAATACCCTTGTCACTCCAACCTTACGTCAGCCATCCCAAGAGCCCTTACGACAGCAGGGTCCCATTCCTAAACGCCAGAATAAACCTTTTTATTTTTATTTGCATTCAGCGTCATCTCGTCTGCTAACTTCTGTAAGCCAGCTCATCATTAGAGATGCTTTGAAAGCTGCTCTTCAAACTACTGAGCCAAAGGCTACTAAAATGAGGAACGGTTCCCTCTTGGTTCATGCTGCCTCTCGTACCCAGAGCAACGTACTTGCTTCCCTATCCCATCTGGGGAAGATTCCCGTCCTTTCTAAACCTGACGATGTTCGTAACACGTCGAAGGGTACCATATATGCGCCAGAGTTCTGTTCCGATGCTTCGATTGACATCCTTACTCATTTACAGGCTCACCACGTGCCTATCACCGACGTTTATCGGTTCCCTCCACGTAAGGAGAACCCCTCAACGACGAACCCTCGTCTTTTACTTACCTTCTCTGTGCCTTTCCTTCCATCCAAGGTTAAACTTGATTTTAGCATACACACGGTTCGGACTTATGTGACCTTCCCGAGATGTTTCAAGCGCCATAAATTTGGTCACTCCCAGAAATATTGTCAGTCTCCCCAGATCATATATCCGACATGTGGAAATTCTCTCCACCCGAACTGTGACAAAAATCCTCCATGTTGTCCTAACTGCAAGGGGCCACACCCAGCCTCCTCTGTCCACTGCCCCTTTTTTGCCTTGGAGAAGGAAATCCTGGAGCAGTGCGCCATTCATAAGTATGACCGTCGTGAGGCTACCCGCCGGGCGAGGGAGAAGCTGGCTCATCTTCCTCTTTCTTATGCTGCGGCAACGTCCACTCCATCTGCGGTTGCCTCTTCCGTTGCTCATCGCCCCCGTGCGTTGTGTCCGGAACTTGTTCCGCTTTCACGTTCGACCGTTCGGCCTTCCGTGCCGGTTACCGGATCACCTGTTTCGGTGGTTCCTGTGGCTCTGGACAATTGTCCTCCCAACTCTCCTAAAATGGTCCGCCGGACCACTCGTCGTTCTTCGCCGACACACACGACCCTCTCTCATGCTCCTCACCTTGTAGAGGTCCATGCAGCTCCCAAGGTGATATCTGATTTTGTGAAATGTTTCGCTTCTGAGGCCGATGGCAATCGTCCATGTACCTCGTCGGAGCTTACCTGTACCGTCTCCCGGAAACGCCCTGCTTCTGTTTCGCCGGGGAAACACCAAGTCCCTCTTAACGGTTGCGAAAGTCCGTCCAAGGGTGGATCTTCCCAGGCCAGACATCCGTACTCGCTTGCTTATCGGGCCGCGGACTTCTTGAAGCAGAAGGAACCCGTTTGCACTGGGGGACCTGTCTCTGTCCTGCCTAAACGGGCTCGCCGCGCTGACAACCCGCGTGGCCGATCTCGGACCAGTGGTCCGACCTCTGCCCGTTCTGATCATTTGCTACTCAAGCCGCCTAATCCCGCTTCACTTCTAGATTATTCAGACGATTCTGAAACTTTTTCGGATGTCATGATGGACTCTTCGGACTACTCTTCTTCCGTGGGAATGTCACGTGCTGACACTAGGATCCCTCCCAAGGAGAGGTCCGAGGAGGTATCGATTGAAACCTCGCCAACTCGCAGTATTCCTTCGGGTAGACGTGGAGCCGTTTTGATATGTGGTGAGGGTGGGTTGGTGATTGGTGAACGCAGGAGGAGGGAGGAGTCTTCCCTACCTGCCTCTTCCCCTCCGCTCCCTTTGAGTTCGGACTCGTCAATTGAGCCATCTGGCTCTACTCGGGCGCGGATTGCTTTCGAGATTTTGACTGCTGACGCCGTACACTAGTTTTCCCATGTGTCTCCTATCACTCCCGTCGACACCATTCCTACTTGTCCTCCTCTTCCTTCTGCCCAACCTCTGTTATGGCACCTCCTGGAGGGTCACGGCCCTATTCCCAGACTGATAAGAAGTCTGGCAGGGGTGCGTCTGAGGGGAGGAATGTTCGAAATGTGGAGTGTGACTTGGCGAGCCCTCTCCTGATGTGCCCAGGAACCCCTCTCGTAAACAAGGGGGTCCACACATATCCCTGCTGCGTGATCTTCCTCTCCCTCCGGGGTTTGAGGTTCCTGTCGGTGGGTCGTCCGACGGCTCACGGGACCATCCGACTTTGTCCTCTGAGAAGACTGCCACATCCCAAAACATCGTGACTATTGTCACGGATCGTCCTGACCATTGATTGTTTCCCGTTTATGGCACGTTTCATCCAATGGAACTGCCGCGGATACTTTGCTAATTACGAAGAACTAAAGAGATTACTTGTCGATCATCAGCCCTTGGCTGTTTGTTTACAGGAGTTGCAACTTCGTGACCGAGACCTTTTGCAACCTTCAAGGTACAGGGAACCCCTTCTTTCCCTGAATCGTGGAGCCAGCGACAGAGGTGGGGCAGCGATCCTGCTTCACGAGTCTGTCCCATTTACTCCCATTCCCCTCTCCACTCCACTGCATGCCGTAGCGGCTCGTATCCATCTTGACGCGCCGCTTACGCTGTGCTCAGTGTACCTGGCGCCCAGCTGTAAATATACCAAGAAGGACCTCGTCGATTTTTTCACGAGTCTCCCACCGCCCATGTTAGTCCTCGGTGACTTTAACCTCCGCCATCCTTTGTGGGGAGACTCTGTTACGTCCCCCAATGCCGATTGGTTATTGAGTATTTTGCAGGATTTTTCATTGGGATGTCTCAACACGGGCCTTCCAACCTTTGAACGTTTTGATACGGGCACTTCTTCCTGTGTTGACATCTCGTTGTGTTCCATCTCTTCTTTGGATCGTTTTGGGTGGGAAAGGTCGTCTCTTCTCTGTGGTAGTGACCACTACCCAATCGTGATACTATCCTTCAGCTTCAGTCCGCAGCAACCACCTTATTCTGGCTGGTGCTACGACAGAGCCGACTGGTCTTCCTTTCATCAGGCCACTTACTTTCCCGTCTTTCCTGCAACTACCCTGTTCCGGTCACTGGCGGATGCCTTCACCTACATTCAGGAAGCAATCCTTCAGGCGGCAACAGACCATATACCCAGTTCATCTGAGACCTTTAAATCGAGAACCCCCTGAGGTAACCAGGAATGTGCTAGGGCTAATCGTCAAAAGCATAAGTTGTATAGGCTATATAAACAGACTCCCACACCTTCCATCTTGATCCTGTTCAAAGGTTTGGCAGCCCGCTCCCGGCGTATTAATCACAGCACGCGGAAACAGTTTTTTTCGCAACTACGCTTCCACCATCAATTCTTCTACGCCTGTATCATCGGTCCATAAAAAGGTGCAAAAACATTTACGAAAATACCATGCAGATCCTCCTATTATCCTTGTTTACGGCCCCCAAACCTCTGATGTCATCTCCGCTCCCTGGGTCGTGGCGGACGAGTTAGGGTATCACTTCGCGTCCTGCTCCAGCGGATCCCGGTATCCTGAATCTTTCGTCTGACCGCCTGCGGGTGAAGTTTCCGGATTTTTCTATTCCACCAGGAGAAGACCTTCCATAGAACAGACTATTCACGGGATGCCCTCAAACTTTGCGGAGATGGAGCGCCAGCCCCTGACATCATCTCTTTCCAGATGCTCCGGCATGCTCATCCTTCTGCCACTGCCTTCCTTCTCGGCTTATACAATAGAATAAGGGTGGAGATAGTCTTCACTCCCGTCTGGTGTACTGCATATATTGTCCCCATTCCCAAAACTGGGAAGGATCCGACTTCTTCCGATAACCATAGCCCTACTTCATTGACCTGGAATACATTCAAGCTCATGGAGAGATTGGTGGCTTCCCAACTTGTTCCCACGTTGGAGTAACTCCATGCATTTTCCAACTACCAATTTTGTTTCCGTCGCCATCGCTCTACCCAAGATCCTCTCCATCGGTTAGATCACGAAGTTCGTGAGCCATTTGCTTCCAACAAAATGACCTTGGCAGTTTTCTTCGACCTCGGAAAGACGTATGATAGCACGTAGAGGTTGGTTGTTTTGCTGAGCCTCCATTCCCTGGGCCTTAGGGGACAACTTCCCCTCTTCCTTCAGTTGTTGATGTCGGATCGTTCGTTTCAGGTCCGTTGTGGTACCACGCTGTCAATTCGTTTTGTCCTGGATGAAGGGGTGCCGCAAGGCAGTGTACTGAGCGTGTTGCTTTTCGCAATATGGTTCAATGGTGTTGTCGATTTCATCTCGACCTCGGTACGCTGCTCCATCTATGTTGACGATCTTGCCCTGTACATCTCTGGAGCTAAACTTCCTTGCATGATGCATCAACTTCAGCTCGCCATCGATAGGTTTTCCTCCTGGTATTCTGCGCGGGACTTTACAATCTCCACGTCGAAAACTACAGCCTTGCTTTTTCAAAAAATTACTCGTCGTAGGGGTCGACTACATTCGCCTCCTCTGTTGTGCCTCTATGGCTTCTCTATCCGTGTGAAGCCGACGGTGAGGTTCCTGGGTCTGCTGCTCGATGAGCACTTCACGCTTCACTAATTGCCGCCGTTCCTTGGATCTCTTACGGCACCTCACCTCCAAGACTTGGAGTGTGGACAGAAAAACAATGCTCCACCTTTACATCATTCTAGTGCGGGCTAAACTAGACACATGTTGTGCCATGTTTGGGCTGCAGACCTTCCAGTTCTACCTCCGTCTTCTTGACCCATTCGACCGAAGGTCTGAAATTTACGGGAGCATTCCGTTCCTCTCCGAGGGAAAGCCTGGAGGTGGAGGACGGGGTGATGCCCCTCCCCTATTCCTATTCCTGCGGAGGGAACAGCTCATGTGCTCACTGTTCATCCGTATTCATGTTCCTACCTCATCGCCTTGACGACTCTATCTTACGAGTGTACCGTCAACAACCCTTTTTATTGCGTCGTTGATGGCAGGTTGTTACTTTCCATCTTCGCTTCCTCGACCTTCCTCAGCCGAGTGGTCATGCACTATGATTTACCATCTCCCTATTCAAAGTGGTTATCCGCTCCTGAGCTTTCTTCAAGCGAGATGCCAAGTTTTGCCCAAGTCTGAGGCCACCCTCGATGCAGTAAATGGATTCCTTTCTATCACATGCGGAGTCCTAGTGACTCATTGCGGTTTACACCCCCAATGGCTTCACAAGACGGAGGGGAGGGGGGCTTCAGCTGTGTTTCTAGACATCATTGTTTCCCCACACCCTTCAACAGTATTTGTCTGTTTTTTTGTTCAGCAGAAGCTGATAGCGGTTGTCCATGGCGGTGGAGATCCATGCGGTTGGAAAAAACAGAATCATACCATCGACCCCAGTGGGTAACTTTTAACTTTTCCATTCTCGAACGCTCTCCAGGCGTTGTTTGCGATCGACCCGAAACCCTTTGGTCTCTGCCATTCAGAAGTCTCTTTGCTTGTTACCTGCGTGGAACCACAACATAGAGTTTTGTTGGGTTCCCTCCCATGTTGGTGTTGCTGGGAATGAACGTGAAGATGGGGAGGTCAAGGAAGCGGCTAACACACGGCTATTGTCGGGTGCCCAATACCTTCCTACCTGCCTGGACACCTGGGCATTTGCCTGCTACTGATTCTCCATGCTC
This sequence comes from Trachelipus rathkii, assembly GCA_015478945.1. NCBI lineage: Eukaryota > Metazoa > Arthropoda > Malacostraca > Isopoda > Trachelipodidae > Trachelipus > Trachelipus rathkii. The sequence goes on along the minus strand of JABUQX010057224.1, from coordinate 31,891 downwards.
ATACGCCGGGGTTCTTTTCTGATGCTGATCAATCATGTTGGGCGGAGGATGTTCGTGGCGACAAACAACGGGGCGTCAAACCCGTCATTGGCCGGTGGTCTTATTCTAGTAGGAGGAGTCGCCTCCTGAAGGTGGTCCTGGCTCGATTGCGTCTAGGTCATACCAATCCCACCCATGGAATTATGTCGCAACGGGTTCCCCCGACCTGCCCATTTTGCTCCTCCAATGTTCCTCTCACAGTCGTTCATCTCTTTGTGGATTGCGTGGCCATCTCGAATCTTAGAACCAAGTTCTTCCCTGACGTGCTCACTATACCTCTTCAGCATCGCCTTCAGCACATCTTATCCGAATCCTCTCACTTTCGTAATGATTGCGTTTTTTCCTTCCTATTGGAACTGAACATCTTGTATAAGGTCTAACCATCTCAGCCTTGTTCCTATTTCGTTCGGTTAGGGATTTTCCCTGTCGTTAGTTTACTAACACGTTATAGCCGCATTCTTGTGTGTTGTGGAGGTCCCTGTACATCCACTCAAAAAAATATTATTATTATTATTATTATTATTATTATTATTATTATTATTATTATTATTATTATTATTATTATTATTATTATTATTATTATTATTATTATTATTATTAATTATATTATATTATTATTATTATTATAATTAATATTGATTGTCATTAATATTATTATTATATTATTATAATTATTATTATTATTAATTATTATTATTATTATTTCTTTTATTATATTTTATTGTTATTTATATTATTATTTTATTATTCATATTAATATTTAATATTATTAATTCGTTTTAGTATTATTTTTCTTTTATTATTATTATTATTGTGTATATTATTATTATTATTATTATTATTATGTATTATTATTATTAATTATTATTATTATTATATTATTATTATTATTACTTATATATTATTATTATTATTATTATTATTAATTATATTATTAATTATTAATTAATAAAAATATTAGTATTATTATTATTTTATTAATTATTTGTATTATATTATTATTATTATTATTATTATTATTATATTATATTATTATTAATATTATAATATTGCTATTATTAAATGACAATTTTATTATTATTATTATTATTTTATTATTATTTTAAATAATTATTATTGATTATTATTTTTTATTTTTTATTTTATTTGTCTATTTTTAGAATTATTATTATTTATTATTATTTAAAAAATTATTATCTGAGCATTAAATTTTATTTTATTATATTATTATATTATTTATTATTATATTATATTATTATTATTATTATATTATTTTTATTTTATTATTGATCTATTATTATTATGTATTATTATATTCATTATTATTATTATTATTATTATTATTATTATTATTATTATTATTATTATTATTATTATTATTATTATTATTATTATTATTATTATTATTATTAATATTATCATTATTATTATTATTATTAATTTTATTACTTACTTTTAATTTTTTAATTTAATTTATTAATCATTTTTGTTGTTTATTATTTATTATTATTTATTTTTTATTTATTATTTACTTATTTTTCATTATTATTATAAATATATAGTATTTTTAGTTTATTTATTTATTTTTATTATTTTTAATCTTATTTATTTATTTTTATTATTTTTATTTTTATATCAATTTAGGTCGGATGTTTAATCTACACTTGCCGGGTTTTTTATACAATTGCTTTGTTTCAAAAAAATCACACAAACACACACAAACAAACCTACACACACAAACACAGACAAACACACACACACATACACACACAGCCTTTAGTTCCACGTGTCATTTTAAATTTTAAATCTAAAGGAGGGATCTGTCATATTGTGTCCAAATTTGAAACCGCGAAGTTCTCTCTCAAATTGCTTTCCTTCATAAAAGAATCAAATTTCGTTGGAAAAATTTTTGATTTAAATTTTTTTATATTATTTTTATTTAGACCAATTCAATTTTCATCTTTTACCGATCTGGTTTAAAAAGGTTTATTTTTAATTTATTTTTTTACTGAAAGGAAGGTGCAACTATTTTCTTAAGAGCAGTGCCCAATTTTCACCCTCCACCCCTAAAAATGGACATAAAATTCGGAATTTTCAGCCGATCTTGTCCCTATTAAACAGGGCTGCAGAGTCAGAGCAATTTTCCAGGAGTCGGAGTCGGAGTCGGAGTCAGAGTCGAAAATTCCTGTGTAAGTGTAGTCAGAGTCGGAGTTGGAGTCGGAGTCGAAAATTTCTGTGTAAGTGGAGTCAGAGTCGAAAATTTTTAGAATTATTATTATTATTATTATTATTATTATTATTATTATTATTATTATTATTATTATTATTATTATTATTATTATTATTATTATTATTATTATTATTATTATTATTATTATTATTATTATTATTATTTTTATTATTTTTATTATATTATTATTTTATTATATATTATTATTATTATATCTATTATTATTATATTATTATTATTATTATTATATTATTATTATTATTATTATTATTATTATTATTATCGTTATCGTTTATTATTATTATTATTAATTTGTGATGACTTCACATTCGCTTTAACTTGGTAAAAAAAAATTAAAGAAAAAAAAAGCGACCGACAGTTTTATAATAAAAATAAAAATAATTTGCATTATAGTTACGTTATCCATTTGTTTCCGAAACTGAAATATATTTGTTTGTCATTGTGTTGCGCCTGCATCTTTATGTCTTTACGATACTTTACCGTATAACATTTGGAGATTAGATTCATTAAAAAAGTGGTATATTTTCTTATTCTCAAAAGCAAGCAAAAAAAAATAGTTGAAACCAAAAAATGTTTTACTTAAACTCTCTAAGCACTAAGCTGGATCAGAGTCGAAATTTTGAATTTGACTGCTGGAGTCGGAGAAGTCGAAAATTTCTGTTTGAGTGAAGTGCGGAGTCGGAGTCGAAAATTTTTGTTTAAGTGGAGTCGAAGTCGGAGTCGAAAATTTTTGTTTAAGTGGAGTCGGAGTTGGTCGAAAAATTTATTTTACGACTCCGCAGCCCTGCAATAAGCACCAAACTGTAGCTTATTTTGCCCTCTTAAATGTTGTCTTTGGGTATTTTTCTGTGTCTGTAGCCATTCTATCAGAATTTTCAATTTGTTGCAAAAAACCCATGTTTTATTTGAATTTTTCGTATCAACTTCCAGAATTATTTTTCGAAATGACTACAAACTGAAATATGCATAGATGGGTCCATTATATACAATAGTCACAATTGTCTTTTTCGATTTTTTGAGTTTTGTGCTCAGTTTTCAGTTTGAGTTTTCTCCAATTTCCAAAACCACTTTTTTTGGATTTTAATATGTAAAACTGCGATAATTTTTTTACTGTTCGGGTGAAGTGGATGAAATTTTCAAGGCTTATGTAGTCAAGAAAGATGCACATTTTTTACTTTGATAATTTATTTGCATATGCATTAGTTTTGGAATTGTTCTTGGAACAAATTTTCAAAAAAAATTTTTTTTTTTAAATTTTTTAAAAACTTTCTATTGAGTATACAAAACAATTATCTAAGTAAAAAAAGATGCATCTCGCTTGACTATAGAAACCCTGAAAATTTGATATTGATCGGACTAGTGTAAAAAAAAATATCTCAATATTTCACATTTTCAAACATTTTGAATTTTGAAAAGTGAAAAATTGATATATATATTTTTTCAATTGATCCGATCAACATCAAATTTTCAGAGCTTGTATAGTCGGGCAAGGTGCATCTTTTTTACTTAGATAATTTTTTTTTGTATACTCAAAAAAAAAAACTTTTAAAAATCTCCTAAATTTTTTTTTTGAAAATTTGTTCCAAGAATAAATCTAAAATTAATGATTATACAGAGAAATTATCTAAGTAAAGCAAATGTGGCACCTTTGCATACCGCCGAATAATTAAAAATTAAAGTTATAATTTTATTATAATTATATATATAAATGCATGATTTTGTATTCTAATAGTTATATCTACATTACGATGGGGAAATGCATTAAAATAATTTTTTAATATCTATAATTTAAGACCTTTAAATATAGAGTTTGATCTTCTAGATATATAAAAATTCAAATTTATATATTTATTTTATATATACTATATATATATATATATATATATATAAATATATAGTTATATATATATATATATTATTATTATATATATATATATAATTATATATATATATATTATATTATATTTAGTATATATATATATATATAGTACTAATATACATATATATATTATATAATACATTTATATATGATAGTATATATAATATATTATATACATATTTATATTAGTATATAATATATATATATATATATATATATATATATAATATAATATAGTTTACTATATTATATAGCAGATATATGAGTGATACACAAAAACGGCCATCTCTAATTTTTCGGTTACATTTGAATCTTATTATCATATGAACAATCTATAAAAAAATTTCAGATCAATCAAAGATATTTAGAGGTAATTTAGGTTGAATAGTTCATTTTTGTCAAACTATTCCATAATTAAAATTGGCACTTTAATAAAGCTCGTTTGGGGAATTTCATGTGAATAACAAAATATGGAAGAAAATAAGCATATGAAACTTATTAGAACAAAGTCAACAACACATCTTTCCCACAACACGTCCCCATCTACCTCATTCACTCCCCTGGGCTCCCACAACACATCCCCAATCTCCTCAATTTATTCCCCTGGTTACCGACAACACATCTTCATCTCCCGCATTCACTCTCCTCGGCAACCATCAAAGCACTTTTATCATTTAACTTCCATATACAATTTCAGGAAGACCTTTGATACCCACCTGCCCCGCTCGTTCTGAATAATTCGGTGTTTTTTTTTTCTAGAGCTTACACACACTTTGGTATTTCTTTCATACAGTCACCATTAAGTTCATTCCACCATGGCGTGAACAAATGTGTTTGTGTGTTATCGAATTAACTAAGACAACAAATTGTTTGAAAATTCTATTAAACCTTGTGAATCGAAGTTTTGGTGTAAATAGTGGTTCAAATAAGAAAAGTATATTCCCATTTACACCACCTCACAGAACTGAAGTTAGCACAACTTTTTGATGATGAATTTTCTAATTTTCTCTATAAATCTTGTGTAGGAGGCCTCGCTTCCTCTTACGCCCTATCTCAAATTTTTTTTGAATTTCATATATTATATGTATTTTTAGGAATACTCAAGACATTACTGGTGGGAAGGCATATTCTTGAAGTAAATGAAGCAAGCGCGGCCTCACAACATGGCCTCTAAACGTGGCCACACATTCGACCTAAATTAAATTTTGGGAAAGTCACAAACCTTGCGCAAGACGCTGCAACATGATTTTCGTGCTTAATGACATTGGACTTGTACAATCTAATAAACTGTGCAGTTTTTGTTTTACACACAGAAGGAAGTCTGTTGGAAATGTGCAGTAAAGAACACTTATAGGTGGTTTTATGGATAAGAGTGTTGTAAATTTGGGTCTTTTCATGGTAGTTAAATTATTAGTGTATTGGCCGAGTAGGGGTTTGCCTGTTCAACTGTAAGAAGTTTAAGAAAATGGTCGGTCACGTACCTCCAGAAGGTTATGGTAGAAACGTTCCTCTAAATTTAAATACCAGTCCAAGCCTCTTACAATCTTCTCAACTCTTTGCTAGTTGTAGCAAATAATTTATAATATTATTCCTGATCATTGAAAATAAATTATTCATGTTAATGCATAAACATTATTTTAAAATAATTTATTTGTAATTTATATTTTATTCTCAATTTCTTCATGTTTGTTTATGTATAAATATTTGTAATCATTTGATGATGGTAAGATAAAAATTGGCTTGGGTGTAGGTGTTTGGTATAAGCTCTGAGTAAATCTAATCTATATATAATTTCTTAAACGTATTACAAACAAAAATAATTAATTATGAATGATGTTAATACTAAGCCCTACTTATTAATTATAAATTTAATAAAATTTGTGTTAACACTCGATGATTTTTTCCTGTTTACCATTTGTCTAGTTCTAATTCCCAAATATTAACATCCCTTCCTATAACAATTCTTTTTAAAACATAATATTATTTCTTAAATATCGCTGGCAGCTCCAGCCTTTTGTAGAAAGCCTTACCATAGATCCTGGAATGATATCTTTCTTCAGATCATCTGACATTCTGATCCCCTTGAATATAATCATGGGTGGAATCCAATGTCCACTGGCATTGGCACAAGCCAACATGGTATAATTTTCACTACGATCAGCATATGATCTTTTATAAACATACTTCTTCCCAATTCCAGTCACAATCTTTGATGGCTTCACAACATATGACAATCCCGTCTCGTCGCAATTCCATAACAAATCTGGCCTATCTTCTAACTTTAGATTAGTTACTAGATCTCGTAACTTATCGTAAAAATCATTTATTATATTTCTATTAGCCATAGATGAACGATAGGCTGCCATATTTTCAGGCATTCTAAGGGTTAAACCGTATCTAGTTTTGAAGTCTTTCCACCACCAGTCTCCCGCACATTTCTTTTCTCTGTTGAATGGGTGTTCGATTTTAGCTGCTTCTGCTAGATTGTAAGCTATTTTGCGTATTTGTGTGACAGTTAAACCAAAACCTAATTCCTGCATCGTAATGATGTACCTGACAACCTTTTGCTCAAGCTCTACAGATAAAGCAAATGGTTTTCCCATTTTAGGTATATGCTGTCGAAGAGCATCGGTATCATCAGTAGTTCGTTTGAGAAAATCTTTAAGTGTATAATTAATATAAATATATTATATTATATATAATATATAATACTATATCTTAAATTTCGTGATAAGTTTGGTAATTTCGGATATGCTCTATTGTAAATTTTGAAACCTACAAAAATGTGAAAGTAACATTCATTCTATGCATAAAAATTGTCAGATTTGTAGTTCAAGTTAAGCCTAAATAAATAGTATGACGTAAAAGGGTATCAGAGCGTTCGAGACAAGATGAAACGAAATACTAATTTTCTACGCTAAGATTGGTAAGCCAATAACATGCAAACTACTGGGCATAAACTTTTGGAAATTGACTCTAAAAATCATTTAATATCAAATAAATCAAAAACACAAGATTTAAGCAACATACCTCCTTTTGTTTTTAATAAAAATCCCTTCAATTATGATGCACTATTTGACGATCGAAAAATTGCCTGCGGTTTTCCCTTACAAAGCAAAAATATTCACTGAGACCCTTAGCGTTACGATATAGCTTGAAACAATGTCTCAAATCACTTCTAACATACAGAGCCATCTATGAGCAAAATTTGAAACAATTTCAAGCATTGGTTACTTCATCAAAGAACATTAAAAATCATAACAGAAATAACCAATGCCCACGAATGATACCCCAGCGTACCTATAATATATATAAAGTATAAATAATTAAAATAGTTTCATATATATATATAAATATATATATATATTATTATATAGGAATATATATAATAATATATATATATATATATATATATATATATTATATATATTAGCCGGTCCAAACTTATAAGTTAAAAAAAATATTTGGACTTTTCTATCGGGCCATTGGCCAAAAGTGTGCACATTAGTAAAAAAAGGATCCCCTAAAAGTTTCAGTTCCGATCGAAGGGGTGGTTAACCCGTCCGAATTGGCCCTTAAAAGGTTTTGGGAAAATTGCCATTATTTTGGGAACCGAATTTGCAAATTTTTAAGCGTTTGGCTTGAAACAATCGAATAGGTGAGGAAGGAAAATAAGGCTCATTTTAAAGTCGGATAATATTTAGATTTAAATGAGGGCTACCGGGACTTTTTTTCCAGGTATAAAGTCAGCAGATATACCTGAAAATTCAGGTCTATTCAAGTCATGTAGGCTAAAATAAGGCGATGCTTTTTTGTTGTTTACTTCTTTTATTATACCCAGATTTCATAATCCGAAAGTGTTTTGAAAATTAATTTGCATTGGTATTTTTCAGGATTGTTTACCCAGTTATTAATTTCCAAGCAGATTTTATTTTTTAATTTTTGGGGATATTTATTATTATTTATTTTCATTTTATTATTTTTTGATAGTTATGGCGTCCCCATCCACATGAAACCCCTGTTTCCGCGTTCGACCAAACCAAAATTTACGTAGTTGGATTTTATTGCCTTCTCATCAGCTAATAACAGGAAATATATATATAATATATATATATAATATAAAATAAAATATTATATATATATATAATATAATATATATAAGATATATAATACTATATATATACTATTATATATATATATATACTATGTACTAATATATATATATATATATATATATATATATAATATATAATATATGATATATATATATTATATATTTATATATATATTTAATATATATGATATATATATATATATAATATATTATAATATATTATACAATATATATTATATATATTATATATTAGTCATATATAGATACTATATATATTTATATATATATTATTATAATATAAATATATATATATATATATATATATATATATACTATATATATATATATATAATATATTATATATATATATATATACTATATATACGTAATACTATATATTATATATATATATATATAATATATATATAAAATATATATATACTATATATATATAATATATATATCATATATAACATATATTATATATAATATAATAAATTATATATATATTAATTATAAATTATTTATATATATATATTTATTAATTGAATGGGGGGATACTACAGACAAAAACATATAAAGAAATAGATATATTTTATATATTAATAATATAATATATATAATATATATATTACATATTGTAATATTGATGGCAGTAGTATTTTGGGAGATCGTAGGTCCCAAGGTCATGACGCTGTCGCTGAGAGTCCTTATCAGGCGGCACGTTTGATCACTGATAACGCGGCGTGTTTACAGATAAAGCGTCTTGTAATTAAGATAATTTTTATTTCATTTATTTGTCCAATTATTAATTACTCCTATTAATATTTTAATAATAATAATAATAATTTATTTTAATTTATTATTATTATTATTATTATTATTATTATTATTATTATTATTATTATTATTATTATTATTATTATTATTATTATTATTATTATTATTATTATTATTATTATAAATAAATTATTGATATATTTATTATTATTATATATATATATTTATTATTTTATTATTATATTTATATATTATTATTATTATTATTATATTATTATATTATTATTATATATTATTATATTATTATTTATTTATTATATTATTATTATATTATTATATTATTATTACTAATTATTATTATTATTATTATATATTATATTATTATTTATATTATTGATATTATTATATTATTATCATTATAATTTATTATTATTTCTTATTATTTTATTTGCATTATTTTGTTGGCATTGCTCCAGGAATCCATGGGGTTGCCACACTGCCCTTCCGGGTTCCGGGCTCCGGCTCGGCTCCCGGCTCCGTGCTCCATACGCTCCGTCTCTGCTCCCCCGACTCTGTTATTATATATATATATATATATATTATATATATATATATATATATATAATATTATATATATAATATATATATAGATATATATATAATATATATATATATATACAATAATATATATATATTAATATATAAAATATATATTATATATATAATATATATATATATATATATAATATATAATAATAATATTATATATATATATATATATATATATATATATAGTATAATATATATAGTTATATTTTAAAGTTTATTTTCGTTTTTTTTTGTTTTTTTTGGTTTAATTGGCTGATTATTGTTGCTGAAATTTGAACTTGTGCATAGATTATGAGATCCTGTTTGATGGGGCTTTTTTTAATTTTTGTTTTTTCTTTTTTTTTATTTTTTGTTCTGTGTTTTATTGATTTGTCTTTTGGCTTTTTTTTCTTTTGGTGAAATAGAGCAAGGTGGATTAAAGTAAAGATGTCCTGTACTGAGGGGTTTTTTTTTTTCATGATTTTTTTCTTTTTATTCGTTTTTTGTGATAGGCTTTACTTTCGTTCGAAAATGGTTTTTTGCGGATCATTCTGAAGTCCTTTTTATGAATTTAGGTGTTTTTGATTTTTATTTTTGTCTTTTTGTTGGCATTGGCTTGACTTATTGCTGTGAAATTGAACATGGTGATAGATTATGAGGTCCTATCATAATAGGAGTTTTTATATTTTTGTTTTTTTTCTTGTTTTTTTTTTTTATTTATTATGTTTTGGTAATTGTCTTGACTTTTTTTTTTTGGTAAATGAGCATGGTGATAAAGAAAATGTCCTGTACAGATGGTTGTTTGTCTTTTTCAGGTTGTTTTTTTCATTCCGAAACCGGCACGGTGCTGGCTCCGGCCGGGGTCGAGTTATAAATATTTGTATAAGGAATCCAATGGTATTCCTTAATATGTTTATTGACTTGCAGATCTCGAAAATGATGTATAAGTTCGTAAAGGTGCGGACCCCTTGAAGGGGGATTCCCAGAAAAAAAACGGAAAGCTAGAGAGAATGGAGAAAGATCGCAGCCGGTGGAGAGAAGGTAGAGTCGAGAAGGAGTCTGAGTCAGTACCGGCACCGGTGCTAGCCCGTGTGTATGAGTAGTAATATTTGTATAATAATACAGTATTGGGGTCTTTATATGTTAACGAACCCGTAGATCTCGAATATGATGATATAAGCTTCTAGGTGTTCTGGGACTCCCTCCCCTCCAGGTTTCCACAGAAAAAAGCACGGAGCCAAACAGAGATAAGATAGAGAAAGGATAGAAGAAGAGGAAGCGAAGGAAGGAGGAAGTTATAGTGTCTGAGAAAAAGTCAGAGTTATTACTGACACCGGTGCTGAGCCGATGCGGTGGATTTCGTAAACATTCGTTTAGCTATTTTATTTATAAGTTTATTACATGTAATTTGTTTAAATTTAATTTTTTTTTTGACTTTAATTTTAAAATTTTGTTTTTTGATTTAATTTTATTTGTTAGAGAAAATATTATTGAACTAAAATTTTTATGCTTTTTTTCCAATGTTTATAACGTAATTTGTTTTTTTTACGATACCCCTAAACAGTAAATGACGTAAATCAGTATATCAAACCATCAAACTATCCTCCCAGCCCTCCCTGTATCAATTGATATATTGATTATTGATTTATTGAATCAAGTCATATTTGTTACTAAAATTGTTACTTTACATACCCTGAAACAGTAAATCAGTTAAATCAAACCACCCTCTCCAGCACCCTCCTCCCTCCAACCCCTCCCCCTCCTCCCCTCCTCCCCTCCTCCCTCCTCCCCTCCTCCCTCTCCCCTCCTCCCTCACCCCACCTCATACCATCTTATGATCTAATATCCAATGATCTATTGTTCAAGTCACATCGAGTATCATTTTGGATAAACATAACATAAAAAACAAGTCTTTATACACTTGACAACAAATATGCTAACGTAAAGAAAAGTTTTCACCATTAATAAAAGCTAACATAGATCTAGTTGGAACTACGAATATAATGTATACGACAAACCTTAACATTACCTTACGCTCGAATAATACATTAACATTAACAAAGTACCGACAACTTACAACAGTAAAGTAACTAACATAGCATACAAAAACGTAACCTATTCACCCACTTTGTTAAAGCCAGTACTCTAACATATCAATGTTTAATACATACAAGTAATAATTTAACAAAATTATCATTACCCTTTTTAATTATCATACCTGTCAACAATATATGCTAAGTACAAATTTCACATCAATAAGCACATACATAACCTGAACTAAGAAAATAATGTACAGCGACACCCCTTACATAACTGACGTACGAATAAACTGTTAACATTACCAAAGTTTCACACTTAACACCAGTAAAGTAACTAAAATGGCATACAATTACTTAAGCCTTATTCTACTTTGTCACAGATATCTCTAACATATCAATGCTAATTTTACATTAAAATGGTAATATTTTACAAATATTTATCATACCCTTGTCTAATTATCATACGGATCAACGAATATATGCTAACATAACAAAGTTTTCACATCAATAAAGCTAACATAACATAACATGAACTAAGAAAATAATGTTACAACGGACCAAACCTAGCACAACGTTATCGTAGCGAGATAAATGTAGCCATTAACAAGTTCCACACTTAACACCATTAAAGTAACTAACATGGCATACAATACGTAACCTATTCATACTTTTTCAAGCATATCTCTAACATATTTACGTTAATTTTACATTGACATAGTAATATTTAACAAAAATTTATCATAACCTTACCTACCTATCGCAATCCCAGCGCTTTTTACACCATCTAAAGCAGTAAATCAGTAAACAAGTAAATCAAACCACCCTCCCTACCCTCCTCCCCTCCTTATACTTTCCGATGATCTATTGATCTATTGTTTCAAGTCACATTTCGAGTATTATTTTGGATAAACAACGTTAAAAACAAGTTCTTTATACACTGTATCACACGAATATATGAGAACGTTAACAAGAAGTTTTTCACTTACATAACGCTAACATAGCGACACTTGAACTTAAGAATATAATGTACAAACGACCAACCTAACACATCTTAAGCACGAATAAAAACTGCAACATTAGACAAAGTTCCACACTTAACGACTAGTAAAGACTACCAAGGCATATAATACGTAACTATCACACTTGACACGTATATCTCTAATATATCTATGTTTATTTTGCATTAACACGGTAATATTTAACAAAAATTTTACCATAACATTACCTAGCTATCATAATACCTATCGGATAAATGCAATACATACGTAAAGTTTTTATCCTCTGTTAAGCTAAACTATGAACATAATATACTTAAAAGCAAAGTAATATTTAACAAAAAATTATCATAACCTTACCTATTTAGCATACAGACCAACGAATATACCCTAAGGTAACAAAGTTTTCACATCAATAAAACTAACATATCATAACCTGAACTGAAGAATTAATTTACAACGACAACCTACCATACCTCACGTATGGCGGGAATTAAGCTGCTAACATTCACAAGTTGCCATACTTATCAAAGGTAAAGTAGCTAACAGGACATTCACCAAAATTCAATGTTATTCCCGCCTTTTCCAAACATATCACAACAGCTAAAGCCAAGTCATTAATCTAGCAAAATCTCTTAAACAAAGTGACCAATCTATCCAAGATACCAGCATCTTGAACTATGAAATGACACTACCTTCATCAAAGTGACTCTATCAAAGATAACAACATTTTGAACTATGAATAAATAATCGTAGACATTAGCAAAATTCTCGGCAAACCTAACATACTCAGCAAAAACTTAACCGAACCCACATTTCTAAACACATCATCGATAGTTAACACAGTAATATCTACGAAACTTATTCATTTATTCTAACAAATCAATGTTATTTCAACACCTTGTCATAGTAATATTTAACAAAAACGTAGAAATTTAAACATAGCAATAACATATCTAACAGTTACAATTTACGAAGAATCTACAATAGATACTAACATTTTGAAACTACGAATAAGACATTAACATTTGACCTAGAATTAATTCTCAATCTATCCCTATTACACAGCAAAACCTCAACCGTACCCGTGCTTTTCAAACATTATGCATCAGGAAGCTAAAGCATATTTCTAACAAAATTCGACTTAGCAAAAGTGACAAACTATGAAAAATTACCAGCATCTTTGAACTATGAATTGATACTACATTCATCAAAGTGTCGTGCATATCAATATAACATCATTTTGAACTATGAATAAACATGGACATTAGCAAAGTTCTCTGTCAAACATCATAAAATAACCTATCGATACATACAGAATCAACGAATAAATAAATTGTTCTAACATATATTTCCCTGAACGAAAACAATCAGTACCATAACATTACCTAACATACATTATGCGGAATAAAAATGCGACATAACAAAGTATAACAATCTCAAGCTTTACTATAGAAAAACCGGTAGGTTTGACAACAGCGCATCATACTGAGGTGATTTGGCACCAATGTAAGCTTTCAATTATTATTATTATTATTATTATTATTATTATTATTATTATTATTATTATTATTATTATTATTATTATTATTATTATTATTATTATTATTATTATTATTATTAGTAGTAGTAGTAGTAGTAGTAGTAGTAGTAAGTAGTATACCTTAGTAAACTGGCAGCAGGTCCGCTAATCAGTTACTTTTGCG
>JABUQX010057224.1:0-12500 GCA_015478945.1 Trachelipus rathkii | reverse complement strand
CATGACACTATATTATTAAATAATATGAAAAATATAATGAGCATCAAATTAAACAAACTGTAACAAAAGAGCAATGATAATACAACGAGAGTCCAAATTTACCAACATAGTATCACAGACCAATTATCAAGATAATATTAAATGTATATAATATAAGAATATAAAAATTAAATATAAAAATATATAAATATAATGTATATATAATATTAACTATAATATATAAATAAAGATAATATAAATAAATAAAGATAATATAATAATAATAAATATAAAAAAAATAAAAAAAATAATATAAAAATATAATAATAAAATAAAAGTAATATATATATATATATATAATATTATATATATTATATAATATATATTATTATATATATATATATATATAATATATATATAATATATTATATATATATATTATATATAATACATATATATATATATATATATATATATGATTATATATATATATTATATATAATATATGTTAGGTTTTTGGTTTAACTGTCACACAAATACGCAAAATAGCTTACAATCTAGCAGAAGCAGCTAAAATCGAACACCCATTCAACAGAGAAAAGAAATGTGCGGGAGACTGGTGGTGGAAAGACTTCAAAACTAGATACGGTTTAACCCTTAGAATGCCTGAAAATATGGCAGCCTATCGTTCATCTATGGCTAATAGAAATATAATAAATGATTTTTACGATAAGTTACGAGATCTAGTAACTAATCTAAAGTTAGAAGATAGGCCAGATTTGTTATGGAATTGCGACGAGACGGGATTGTCATATGTTGTGAAGCCATCAAAGATTGTGACTGGAATTGGGAAGAAGTGTGTTTATAAAAGATCATATGCTGATCGTAGTGAAAATTATACCATGTTGGCTTGTGCCAATGCCAGTGGACATTGGATTCCATCCATGATTAAATTCAAGGGGATCAGAATGTCAGATGATCTGAAGAAAGATATCATTCCAGGATCTATGGTAAGGCTTTCTACAAAAGGCTAGATAAATAGTGACTTATTTCTTGAATGGTTTAATCATTTTATTAATAGCATTCCCTCTGCTAGGCCGGTAATTCTAATAATGGATTCCCATGCATCGCACATATCGATCGATTTGATTGATTTAGCAAAGAAGAACAGTATCTTTTTACTCACCTTTCCCTCCCATACAACTCACATTTTACAACCCTTAGATGTGGGTGTATATCGTCCTTTCAAGCAAGCCTGGAGCAAGTCTCTAAATGATCATATGCTTTGTAATTCAAACTAGGGACCGACCGGGGCGGGAATTTTGCCGGGGCCGGGGCCGGGGCCGGGGCTGCTCTAATTTAGCCAGGGCCAGGGCCGGGGCGGGAGGCCAGGGCCGGGGTCCGGGGCCCTTAGAAGACAGGGATTAGCTAAAATTAGAAATGTAAGTCAAAAACACTAAAAGTCTTAAAACTTAGGATGAAAATTAAATATAATTTCAATTAAATAATAATTTAAATTATAAAAAAGGAATACATTTAAATAATTCAATTAAATAAATATTTTTGAAAGAAATTTTTTGAAAATAATTGATTTTCTAGAAGAATAAGTTGTATCTATAAATATATATATTCTTATATATATATATATATATATATCTCTATATACCCTTTATATATATATATATATACATATATATATATATATACCATATATATATATATACATATATATATATATATATATATATATATATATATATATATATATATATATTATATATATATATATATATATATATATATATATATATATATATATATAACTGCTACTATATATATATATAACTATCCCAGCATAACTATGCATATATATATTAGAACTACTTTTGTCCTTAGTGATATTTGCTGAGAGGAAGCCCTTGGATTCTTTTTTAGTATTATACTTTACTGTCACTTCATTTTTATTACTAAATGTACACAAATCATTTTTGAGTCTTTTTAATGAAATAAATTTTAAAAAGGAAAGCTAATTTTCGTCCCGACACGCGAGACCTCTTCAGGCTAAGGGACTGGATTTCTTTCTTGATCTTCATCGAGTTCAAGTGTGTTTCAGTTGGTCTGCTATTTTCTTCATGGTGTTGTTGAAATATTTTGATGTTTTTCAGATATTCATTTTTGTATAAAATCTATCTTAACTTCACCGGGATGCTAATTGTTGTAATTGTTACTATTATAAATGCAAAATTCCATGATTTTACGATGGTTCGTGTGGTTGATATTTCTGATCATCTTTATATTGTTGATATTGTTAGAGTGGCCTGTGCCTATGACTTGTTTAAGCTGAATTTATGCTGTCCTTGTGCCGGATCTGTATGTTGATATTTTCTTCTTTGCAAATCTATGGTTTCACCTATATATGTTTATTGCAAGTATTGCAGGGGATGATATATATACAGCTTTAGGGAGATTTTCTTCTTTTTTTCGTTTTTTATTTGAGAATGTTTTTTAAGGTGATATTATTTGATGGAATGAATGAGGGTAATATTTTTTTGGTAATATTTGTTTTAACGAATATAATAGTAATTGAGGAATTGGTAAAAAGGAGGTGTTGCTATTTTTCTGGAAAAAGGTGGCCAATCTCTCATTAACAACTTCTTTCATTTAATGGCAAATAATATTACAAACAAACTTTCGGCCTGAGTATGGGATCTCCACTGTCTCCCATACTCAGTAACTTATACTATATGGAACTAACAGAATTTTATCCTATTTTACCCCACCTTTATTAAACAATGGTTTATGGATTAGATATGTAGAGGACATTTTTGTCTCCCACCCTCACAACACCAACCCTAATGATGTCCTAAATTATATTAACTCTATTCATCCTTCAGTTCAGTATACGATAAAACTGCCTTCCAACAACTCTACCCCTTCCTCGACGTAATCATATTGAATAACAATCACTTGCAATTTACTATATATAGAAAACCAACATTCGCACCAAACTATATACATTGGCTATCTAATCATTCCAGAAACACAAAATTAGCTGTTCTGTCATCTCTATTTCTCCGTGCCTTTCGTATATGCTCTCTCCCTCTTCTAGCACAAGAAACTAAATACATCGACAATACTTTCAAATCACTTTACTATCCTGAGTTTTTCATCACAAAAGCATTTATCAAAGCAAAAACGAGGTACTATAGCATTTCCCCCGAAAAATAGCAACACCTCCTTTTTACCAATTCCTCAATTACCATTATATTCGTTAAAACAAATATTACCAAAAAATATTACCCTCATTCCATCAAATAACATCACCTTAAAAAACATTCTCAAACCCCCAAAACGAAAAGAAAATCTTCCCCAAAGCTGTATATATCACATCTCCTGCAATACTTGCAATAAAACATATATAGGTTAAACCATAGATTTGCAAAGAAGAAAAAATCAACATACTGATGACCTGCACAAGGACAGCATAAATTCATCTTTAACAAGTCATAGGCGTAACACAAGCCACTCTATCAATATCAACAATATAAAGATGATCAGAAATATCAATCACACGAACCATCGCAAAATCATGGAATCCTTTTGCATTTATAATAGTAACAACTACAATAAGCATCCCAGTGAAGTTAAGATAGATTTTATACAAAATGAATATCTGAAAACATCAAAATATTTCAACAACACCATGAAGACATGAAGAAAATAGCAAACCAACTGAAACACACTTGAACTGATGAAGATCAAGAAAAATAATCCAGTCCCTTAGCCTGAAGAGGTCTCGCGTGTCGGGACGAAAACTAGCTTTCCTTTTTAAAATTTATTTCATTAAAAAAAGTGTCTTTAACAATGTTTTTAATTTTATTATTACCATTTATTAGTAAGAAAATGAAGTGACAGTAAAGAATAACACTAAAAAAAAATCAAAGGGCTTCCTCTCTAAAATTATATATATATATATATATATATATATATATATATATATATATATATATATATATATATATATATATATATATATATATATATATATATATATATATATATATATATATATATATATATATATATATATATATATATATATATATATATATATATATATATATATATATATATATATATATATTATATATATATATATATATATATATATATATATATATATATATATATATATATATATATAGCTTATATATATATATATATATATATATATATATATATATATTAATTTAATTAAATAAATAATTTTGAAAAGAGATTTCGGAAAATATTTGATTTTCTTGAAGATAGTTACTTTAAATAAATAAATACATTAATATTTTAACAATTATATTTATTTCCTTTTCCGAATTCGTTTGATATATCAAATTTCGAATATTTTTATGTTAAAAACTCGGAAAAATTATAATTTGGCCTCAATTTTAATTTGAAATCATAGTAAATACAAAAAAAAATTTGATTATATATAGGTATGTTTATATATTTTGCATCAATTTATAACAAAGGAGTAGTGGAATTAAAATATATTTTTTTATTTTGTTTGATTTAACCCTCTATTATTTAGTGTAAATTTACAGTTAACCCCGGTAGAAAACCCCGGTTTTTCCTGATTTTTGGCCGGGGTTGGCCGGGGCCCCGGTCGGTTCCTAAAATTTCAAACAGCAAGCCTAACAGATCCGACTTCCATCGTCTGATGAAACCAGCTTACCTTAGCGCTTTCTCACCGGAAAATATCATATCGAGTTTCAGGAAGACTGGAATTTACCCCTTTGATCGAAATGCCATCACGGATGAGGCGATATCCACCTCTAAGGTTACACACAGGCCACTTGAAGCTAACCTTTTACCGACGGAAACACAAAATGACATTGATGAGATTCTTGCAGTGCCATCTATTGAAAGGAGTAGTCCTATAAGTCAGCGGAAGAAGAAAAACGATGGAAGGGCAAAATGTTTAACCCCTCTACAAGAATTCAATAACAAACCTAGAGGTACATATTTTTTTTTATATTAGTGATGTTAGTGTAGCGTACAATAAATAGATATTTAAAAGTAATTTCGTTTTTATCTTCGCAGGAAGACCAAAATGCTCTACTAGAGAAATAGAGTCAGGGGCAAGTACATCTGCATTATCTGGTAAGAGAAAACGAAAAGAAGAAGATTGTGACTGTGGAGTGTGCGGAATAAACTATATGGAAGATGTAAAAATGAAAACGGGGGCAGAATGGATTCAGTGTAGCTTTTGTAGAGTATGGTACCACGCCAAATGTCAAAATACAACCAGTGATGATGTCTTCATGTGTGATGGATGTCATTGTAGTGAATCCGAGGAAGAGTAGGGTATGAAAATTTATTTACTTATGTTTGCATTTAATTACTAAATGACTTACTACTTATTGTTTCCTTTCAATCCCAAATTATATATATGTCACGAAATTATCAAGGTAGAGTCACGAAATGACCAATGATATCACGAAATAAACAACCGTTTTATAGTTGGAGAAAAGGTTCTCATATTTCAGTGGCAATGTTAATTTTAAAAGTTTTTAATGACAACATCGTATACAACAAGGTCTAGTCTAAATACCTATATTTGTAGATTACAGAAATATTAAGTGAATCGCATACAAATTAGGAAAATGTTCGTTTATCACGAATATATAATAATATATATATATATATATATATATATATATATATATATATATATATATATATATATATATATATATATATATATATATATATATATATTTATTTATATATATATTTATATATATATATATATACTCTTATATATATATATACTGCTGCTGCTCTGCTATATTTCAGTTTACCACACCGCTCACGGGCAGAGCCCGAATCTAGGAGGGTTTGTGCTCAATTTTTAAGTCTGAGCAAGACGGAGCCCAGAAGAGAATATCTCACACTCACACGACCGACCAGTAACGAACCTGGGTCTCTCGTTTAGTTGGGCGAGTGCTCTATCACTGAGCTACCGGACGCTAGTTTGGTGCTTGATCCATTCCTTCTTGACCTACGAGCCGACTCCACCGATTGTCCATTATTCTTATAATAATAAATAACTAAATCCTAAATAATGTTGGTCAATTTATTTTACTTAACTATTATTATATCAAAAAGAACCAAGAATTAAATTTTGTTCCTTTTCGGTTAATTAAAATAGATTTTAATTTTGTTTAAATTTTATAAATTTTTTTATTTGTAATTCCTTTTTATAAGAGGTTTTTGCACGGTCTGATCAAATTTTCTCTCAGAAACCATCTTCTTCCCCATCACTCAAAGTTCCAATCCTTTGTTGCCAGCTCTTGTGGTGGTTCTTGGTCTTCTTCTCTAATTCCTTCTTCTGAATCTTCTCCTTTCTTTTCCCACTCTTTTCAATGAGACCGCTCTCGGCCGCAGTCGACTTAAATATATATATATATATATATATATATATATATATATATATATATATATATATATACTATATATATATATATATATATATATATATATATATATATATATATATATATATGCTGCTCTGCCTATGCTGCTCTGGCCAGCCTATATATATAGGACCTGTTATGTTTTAAGACTCCGTCGGTGCTGATTGTTTCATATATTTTTACAGTATATGATCTAACAGTCAATTTGGGGGTGACGGACATGATTCAAAAACATATAGGACCAGTTAGGTTTACGACTCCGTCAGTTTTAAATTTTTTTTTTTTTAACTAAAAAGGAATACCCAGGGTAAACCGATGGCAGAGTCAGGGTCTCTCGGCCTTCCAGGGAACGACAGGGGTAGGACTATTTCCCCCTCCGGGGAGGGTCTCAGAACCCCCCGCTCTTTGGTATTTTGTGTCGCGGGGGTTTCCTCCGCCCCTCCCCTACGGGGCATGGAAAACGTCCCCCCTCTATCCCCAATCGTCAACCCCTAATTTTTTTTTTTTTAATTTTTAAATTATTTTTACATTTTGTAATAAGCTTTACACGCTGATTCAAATATGTAATTGGTTTTTCTGTAAGTGTTGTACTTTTCAAGATATTTCATTTAGCTGAAAAAAAATATTTTTTTTTTTTTGTTTTTGTTTTTGTTTTGTAATAAGCTTTTATACGCTGATTTCAAATATGTAATTGGTTTTCTAGTAAGTATCGCGAGATATTCCATTTTTAAATTTTATTGATATAAATGTGATTTTAAATAATTATTTAAAATATTTCGAACTTTTGAATCATGTCCATCACACCACTGAAATTCATTGTTAGTATCATATACTAGCAATATGTTAAAAAAAAAACAAAAAAATCAAAACTGACGGAGTCTTAAAATATATATATATATATATGTATATATATATATATATATATATATATATATATACATATATATGTATATATACACACATATATATATATATATATATATATATATATATATATCTATTTATATATATATATATATATATATATATATATATATATATATATATATATATATATATATATATATATATATATATATATATATATATATAAAACTATATATATATACTCTTTCTCTTACTGTCACTCTTTAACTCTTATATATATATATATATATATATATATATATATATATATATATATATATATATATATATATATATATATATATATATATATATATATATAATAACAACTATAAATATAGATATAACATATATATATATATATATATATATATATATATATATATATATATATATATATATATATATATATATATATATATATATATATATATATATATTTAAATGTCTCATAATAAATATAAAACCTATCACACATCCATATCTTGATATATATTACTCTATACAACTAGACATGTCTTTTATACATAAATATATATATATGACCTTTGTATTATGAATATGGGTTCCGTTCCCTTTTTCCAACATTTATCCTAAATATTTAAACTCAGACACTTGTTACAGCTTCTCACCATCAAACACAACTTCACACCGAGGACTGGGGTCTTATGTAGATGATATGCCCAGTGTTTTGAACTCGTACAAAAGTGTCATTTCTAGCAATTTTACATTTTTTCAGTTTCACTAGTTTTGTTTTTAGGCGAAATAATATTTATTTAGGTGATATAAAGTTAAGTTAAGTTAAGTTAAGTTAGCAGTAAAAGTATACATATTTTAAAATTTATTTTATCAGATTTTAACTAATATTTTAAAAAAAATTGTAAAATTTCATTAAAAAGAATATATAAATTTGAGTTTTTGAACTTCACAAGTTAACGTTTTTTTTTTTTAAATATTTTTTTTAATATAAAATGATGGTGGTAGATATCGTACCTATATGACAATTTTGTACGAGTCCAAAATATTGGGCATCTCATCTACATAAGATCCCAGTATATTATACGTTTACGTATATGTAAGTTTTGGATAACATTTGTCTACGGGGGGGAGGGGCGGAGCCTACCGTACCCCTGACTCGTGTGTGCTGGAAAAATAATAAAATATAGCCTCAGTACCGTGTCTACATAACACTGTAAAAATGAAAAAAAGAAGACTTAATGTTCTTCCAATTCAGGGCCGGCTCCAATTTGGGCTTAAGATGTTATTGTAAAAGAACCAGATGATATTTACATGACTCCCGTTACACCAGAATCTGGCATGGTCCCATGTATTACTGGTGAAATAATAACTTTCTTAATTGATTCTAATAGCGAAATTTCCTTTATGGCTATTATTTGCTACGGGAATTGGACTCCAGTCAACACTGGAAGAGTTGGTGGAGTTATGAGAATGATTGAAATATATATGGAAAAACCGATACAGTGGTGAATTTGTCTCTTAAATGAAAATGAGCTTCCATTCAAACACATATTCGAGGAAATTGCTGGACAACATCAGGACAAAAACTTTTACAAGGATATTATTTGGAAGCCACCAGAGTTACAGTGAAGATGAAAATAAGCACGGAGATAGTTGATTTTGAAGTTGTAAACATCAACTTTAAAAACATCCCCGAAGATATCGTTAAGGAAATTAGCACTGACCAAAAATATTTGTTTGAAATGTGTACTAGTGTGATGGAATACTTGGCCCTATGCATCTTAGCCAAGAATCTCCCAGACACCCTTCATCATGCCAGATTGCTAACATAGGCAAACAGGATCTTACTGTTATACGTTTCCAGAAAATTTCCAAGCAAAAATCTAAAAAATATAATAATGAAAGCTTAAGCAAGATGGGGTTTTTGGATAAAGTCACATCCAAAAGCAACTGATGGTGCACGTAATTTTGGTACCTAATGTGCCTACTTAAAGATGTGGACAAAAGAAGTGCTATGATTATGGAGCTCGTACAAAGAAACAACTCGTACTTTGCCCATCCTGAGAATGTATTACTTGCAATGTTAGCGGACACAAGAAAAGAGATAAGAGATTTAGATGTTCAACGAATTATTCAAGCAAGTGCAAAAAATTTCAATGCAAGAGTTTTTGAACTGCCTAAAACATGAAACTTAAATGCAGATTATTATTCAAACATGATTTATTGGGAAAAGGAAACAGTCACCCAGCCACCCGATTTAAAAGATTTAACAATTGACGTCATAAAACAATTTGTAAATAAGACAATTAACACTGTTTTGTTTCCGTATCACAGTCTGGGTGTAAAATGCAGTAAATGTAGTTACACAAGCGTCACCAATAAGAATTTTATATGAAAGCAAAAGTAAGTATATTTTCAATGTGATACACTCCAGAGAAGAACTTAAAGGAATTTCACAGCAAAAAACACTGGTCCCAATAACTATTATATAAATAATATAATATAATATATATATATATATATATATATATATATATATATATATATATATATATATATATATATATATATATATATATATATATATATATATATATATATATATATTTTCTCATCTCTTACCTATATATATATATATATATATATATATATATATACTTTCTCAGCCCTGACAACCTGTCTTCAGAGCTGCCATACCGCTTCCAAATACCTCGCCGCCGCCCAGAGATCATCCAGGGCTGAAATGTTCCAGATTGCTTTGGGTAGATAATTAGTCTGGCAGGTGACACAGAAAGTGTGATACGTTTTCCGGGACCTGGTTACAGTTTTGACAAATATTTATTTGAAGTGGTTTGGGTTAGGTTGAATCTGAGTTTGCAGTATTGTAAGTTTGGGTGGTGGCCGCATCTTAATTTGGCCAAAGATGACTGACTAGTTCTTGGAAGGGAGCTGAATTCTGGTGCTATTTCTGGTGGATGTTTGTTTAATATGTTGTTTGGTGGCCTGCGTCTAAGGTAGTTTTCTGATAGTGTTGTGTGGATTTGTTTGGTGTATGATGTGTTGTTTGGTGGAGGTGGGATTTTGTTCAGGATTTGTTTGTAAAGTAGAGCTGGTGAAGAAGGAGGTTGTTTAAGTCTGTGGTGGATGACATTGGAGAGGGCATTATGTCTTTTATATTGGGGTGTTTGAGTTTTGGCATGGAATTGAGTGCCAATCATATCCAGGTTTATGTTTATGGGTAGTATTTTGGTTTCTTCGTGTAGGTGTTGTTGTGATGCTGTTGATGTAAATCCTGTTATGATTCGTAGTGCTTTGTTTTGTTTTGTTTTGAGTTTCTTTATGTTACTTTTAGTCAGTAGTGGGTGCCAAGTTGGAGAGGCGTAGTTTAGAGTCGGACGTATGTATTGTTTGTATATGGTGGTGGATGTCTGTTTGTTGTTTGTGAAATCTTTGTCGGCGATGTTTCTTAAAATGTTCAGATTCCTGTTTGTTGATGAAGTTTTGTTGTCTATGCATTTCGTAAAGGTGAAATGAGTGTCAAGTGTTATTCCGAGGATTTTGGTTTTTTTTGTTGAAGGTTATGGCAATGTCATTTAATTTAGATTTTGGGGTGTGGTGTGGGGGACTACCTCAAATCGTTGACAGAAATGTGGGTCAACAGAACATTAAGCAAAATTTCCTCTTGTCCAAAGCGTCGACAAATAATTTCTTAAAGGTAAAATGGTCGAGAAATTTTTCTGCTACTTGTCCAAACCGTCGACGCACTAAATCAACAATGCCAAATGGTCAACACCTATCAATCGATTATTTTAACGATTATATATCGGGTCCTTTTATATCGAAACTTTTTTGAAAGCTTTGAAATTAGAATTTAATGACTTACACAAGAATTGAAATTATTTATACACGTAATTTAAAGACTTATACAAGCCACACACACACAAACACACACAAACTTTAAGGACTTACAAAAGCTTTGAAATTAGTTGCACGCGTAATTCAAGGACTTGCACAAATTTTTTTTTAAATTAAAACTGATAGGATAAAGGTCGACAGAATTTTTTTGCAAAATGACGAACTCTTTTCCTGTCGACCATTTGAGAACTGGTCCGGTGTGTGGTGCCGAGTTGGTGGTCAGTGGTGAATAAAGTGATTGATGATTTGTTTGGTGAGGTGGACATTATGTTGTCTGTTAGCCATGTTTGGATTTATTGATGTATTGTTGAGTCAGGTTTGTGGCAATATTTAGATTCTGATGTGAAGTGGCTATGGTAATGTCGTCCGCGTATGTTGTTATGTTTATGTGGTCTGTTTGTGGTTGCGGGAGATCGGCTGTGAATAGGTTGAATAATGTGGGGAATGGGATTGTATATTTGGGTACTTCGTTAATGATGTTTACCATTCGGGATTTTGTGTTGTTTGTTTGCATTTCTGCCGTTCTTCCTGATCTTAAGTTATGTGGCTATAGTAATGTCGTCCTTGTAAGTTATGTTTATGTGGTCTGTTTGTGGCGTGGGAGGTCGGCTGTGAATAGGTTGAACAATGTACGGGATAGGATTGTACATTGGGGTACTTTGTTATTGATGTTTACCGTTCGGGATTTTGTGTTGTTTGTTTGTATTTGTGCCGCTCTTCCTGATCTTAAGTTAGAAATCCATTTCTTTAGATTTGTGGGGATATTTGATTTTGTTATTTTGTGGATTAAATTATGTTTGGGAACTGTATCAAAGGTTTTGTTAATATCGATTGTTATAATTATTGTTTTGTGAGTTGGTTTAAAGTTGAGACCATTGATTGTGGATTGGATGATGTTTATGAGTGCGGTTGTGGTTGAATGGTTTTGTTTGAAGCCGTGCTGGAATTTGTGTCTGGTGATAGTGATAGAAGTTTGGATAGTGTTGATAATAGAGAGATAGGACGATAGGATGAAGGGTTAGAGGGGTCTTTTCCCGGCTTCATCTTGGGTATAATGATAGCTTTTTTCCAGATAGGGGAATGAAATTTAGGCTGATGGAACTATTGTATATTTGTGCTAATTGGGTTAAAGCTGTGTTCCCTAGGTGTTTGAGGTGTTTGCTTGAGATCTTGTCTGGGCCTGTTGCTGGTGAGTTTTCAAGGGTCTTGGTAGTATTTTATACCTCAGTTGAGGTTATTTCTATTGTT
>JABUQX010057223.1:22500-30000 GCA_015478945.1 Trachelipus rathkii | reverse complement strand
TGAATGAATGTGGGAAAGTTTCGGGGTGCGGTAAATGATAAAAATTTGTTATTAGGGAGATTTGAATTTTGCAGGGAGAGTGTGGAAATAGAGGAGATGGGAGGAATATAGGTCCATTTGGATTGTAGGGGAAAGGAATGATAATGGAGAAAGTCTGTTAGAATTGTGTGTTGATAGAAGAATGATAATTGGGAATACTTGGTTCAAGAAAAGTGAAAATCATAAGTATACATGGAGGAGTGAGATAACGGGGGGGAGGGCGATATTGGATTATGTGTGTATAAATAGAATAGGGGCAGATTACTAGATGTAAATGTATTCAGAGGAGCAGGTAGGGGGTTATCTGATCACTATTTGGTGGTTGCTAGATTAAGGGGGTAGGGGGAGAGGTAACGGTTAGGGAAAGAGAAAATAAGAGGAGAATAGGAAAGTCATAAAGTGGAAAAATTAGATGAGACAATGTGTAAGAGGGAGTTTATGAGGGGTTATGGAGGATAGGTGGAGGGACGTGAGAGGGACGGAAATTAGGAAGTGGAGAGGGAGTGGATGAGATTTAAAGAGACCCCAATTTGTGGAAGAGGCCAGGAAGGATATGTGATAAAAAAAAGGTGGGCAGCAAGTAGAAGGAAAGGGAGGAATGGTGGGTGAGGAGGTGAAAGAGTTGGTGAAAAAGAAAAAAAGAGGTTTATGTGAAATGGTTGGGGAATAGGAGAAGGGAAAGTGGAAGGAATATAGAAGGGTTAGAGTGGCAGCAAAGAGGGCGGTGGAGAGGGCGAAGAGAAAATGCAAATAATGAATGGTGTAGAAAAGTGACAGAAAATTTTGAAACGGGGAGCAAGATATATCTGGAAAGGAAGTAAATAAAAAAAGGAAGAAGATGAGGGGGTAAGGGAGAGGGGTATTAAGGAGAGGAAGAGGGAATGGATAGGAGGGAGGATCTAAGTTGAGGAAAAGATGGGGGGCAATATTTTAGAGGATTATTGAATGAAATGGGTGGGGGAGATGAGGGATGATTTACAAGAGGTGAGGGTGGGGGGGGAAGTGGGCAGGAAGGGGGATTTGGAAATACAAATGGATGAAATTATTAGGGCGTTAACTAAAGGAAAAAAAGGAAAGTCCACAGGTCTAGATGGTGTGAGTATGGAAATGTTATAGATGGGAGGCAGAGGGTGGAGGAATGGCTGTATAGGTTATATAATTTATGTTGGAGGAGGGGAGAGGTTCCACAGGATTGGGAGGATGGTTGTTTGGTTTCCCTGTATAAAGGGAAAGGGGATAGGATGGAGTGTGGAATTATAGAGGTATTTGTCTTTTGAGGTAGTAGGTAAAGTGTATGGGAGAATACTAATTGAGAGGGTGAGAGAGATTTAACGGAGGAGAGATTGGGGGAAGAAACAAGGAGGATTTAGGGTGGTGAAGTGGGCTTGTGGATTCACAAGTATTCCACGATGAAGACTGTTGTTGGAGATAAGGTAAAGAAAAGGGAAAGGCGAAAGTGTATTGCTGATTTTTTTTTATTTTTTTTTATTTTTATAGTATGTCTTCGACCTTTGCTTGCTGATGAAGCTTATTAAATTTTGTTTGTTACCCTATAACAGCAATTTGCGCATGTCAAATAGGTGCAATAAATAAGGAGTAAAATATAGAATCACACATGAAAATACCCCAGGTTTGGTTCAATTATTTTATGGAGAGTTTTGTCCGTCCTGATTAAAAGGCTATAGCTAAGTTGTGGAATTGATGGATAGGGGTGATAGATGGAAAGTGAACATGATACTATTTGCGGATGATACTGCCTTAGTCTTAGTGGCGAAGAATTCAGAAGGGCTGTAGTATTTGGTGAAGGAGTTTTGAGAGAGTGTTTGGACAAAAGGGTCTTAGGATAAACCCAGAAAGAGTAAAGTGTTAGTGTTTGAGGAGGAGAAAACACAGATGAGGAGATGGGGTTAGAGATTAGAGTAGGAGGTGTAAGTATTAGAAGAAGTAAAGGTTTTCAGATATTTAGGGATGGAAGAAGAAGAAAGGAAGGAGGATGAAGGAAGAAGAATGAAGAGTAGGAGAAGGAATGAGAGCATTGAGTGGTCTGAGGGAATTATGGAAAAGGGGGGATTTATCACATAAACTTAAGATAAGTATGTTTGAAAAAATATGTGTTCCAGCGGTACTATATGGGAGTGGTGAAACATGGGGGTTGAATGCTAGGTCCAAGAAGAAGCTGGAAGTGTTTGAGATGAAAGGGTTGAGAGTGGGTTTGTGGGGTTAGCAGAAAGGAGAGGATTAGGAATAGGGTTGATAAGAGAGAGATGTTGATTGGAGAAAAATGGTTTGAGTGATAAGAGCGGAGAAGGGAATTGTTAACACGTTTTAAATATCAAAAAAGAATGATAGAACTGCAGAAGAAAAAAAAGTTGAACGAGCCGGAGGGGTAGGAAAGAAGACATGGCTTGAAACTAACAAGATATAAGATGTTGGGATGGAATAAAGGAAATGCTGGAAGAGAAGAGGAATGAGTGAATTGGTAGGTGTTGTGCGAGAGATAGAAGGGAATGGAGGAGGTGGGTGGGGGCGAGATGAAGGAAATATGAATTAGGGAAGCTGCACGTACCACTACCCCGCTTAAGCGGGAATAAGTGTTTGATATAATAATAATAATAATAATAATAAATAATATATATATATATATATATATAATATATATATATATATATATATATATTATATATATATATATATATATATATATATATATATATATATATATATATATATATATTATATATATATATATATATTTAATTAATAATTTAAGGGCATGCCAACTCAGAAATACCAATTGAATTTCAAATATAAATATGCAAATATGCTTTGAAAAGTAATTATAAAGAATATAATTCACTGTAATTTTATTTAATGCTAAATATATATTGTACATTTAAAATTTTAGGAAACTTTAAAATTTGGTATTATTTTTTATTACTTTTGCAAATAGATGTTAAAAAAAATTAATTTATAAATATGAATATTTAAAAAAATATGTTTATTTTATTCAACATATTTTTGGAAGGACATATTAGGAAAAAAATGTTTGTAAATATAATATTGAAAGCTTCAAAACATTTCAATTTATTTTTATTTTTCAATTTCCAAAGTTTCAAATATATTATTATTATTATTATTATTATTATTATATTATTATATTATTATTATTATTATTATTATTATTATTATTATTATTATTATTATTATTATTATTATTATTATTATTATTATTATTATTATTATTATTATTATTATTTCATAATCTTATGACATGTAACAAAGATTTTTGTAAAATGTTAAGTATTTTAATGATATTTTAGACAAACATTCTGAAGATTCAATACTTTTATTTCTTTAGTTAAAAAATAAAATTAAGCTCTTAACTTTTAGAC
The DNA here is from genome assembly GCA_015478945.1 of Trachelipus rathkii. NCBI lineage: Eukaryota > Metazoa > Arthropoda > Malacostraca > Isopoda > Trachelipodidae > Trachelipus > Trachelipus rathkii. Next base: position 26,569 of record JABUQX010057223.1, on the reverse strand, counting down.
ATGAAAGTAATTTCATTAATAAAAAAAAAAAAAAAAAAAAAAAAAAAAAAAAAAAAAAAAAAAAAAAAAAAAATTTAAAAATTTTTAGTGAATTTTTTTTTTTTTTTTTTATATTTTTTTTTTTTTTTTTATATTATAGGTTTTATAAAGATGTTATAAAAAATTCTTATTTATATAAAAAAATTTTAATTAAATAAAAATGTATTAGCGAATTTAGTTTCAACAAAAATTTCTCACTAATGCGAGATGGGAAAACATTTCTAATATTCTTTTCACACGACACTAAAATTGTTTATTAAATGTTTTCTTTGTAACCAATTTCTTGAGTGAGAACAACGATTGGGAAATAATTCCTTAAAATCAGAACTTTTCTCCTCGAAATCGTTTCCCTTCTGTTAAAAAAGATTTTTGCGTCGTTACAAATTTCGCTTTCTTGAAATTAGAAACTATTTTAAAGCCTCGCAGAGGTGTTATTTATCTTGTGGAATTGTGGAAACAGAATTGGGCATTAAAAAATGTACAATTTCAAAATGTAAAATATATATATATATATATATATATATATATATATATATTATATATATATATATATTATATATATATATATATATATATATATATATATATATATATATATATATATATATTGGTCCTGTTGTTTTACGACTCCGTCAGTTTTTATTTTTTATTTATTTATTTTTTTTTAAATATATTGCTAGTATATGATACTAACAATGAATTTAAGTGGTGATGGACATGATTCAAAAGTTCGAAATATTTTAAATAATTTTTTAAAAATCACATTATATTAATATTTTTGGATTTTAATTACGTATATATGTCGAAATAAGTACACACAGAAAAATCAATTACATATTTGGAAATCAGCGTATAAACGCTATTACAATATAATATATATAATATAATATATTATATATAATATATATTATAATATATATAGTATATATATAATAATATATATTATATATATAATATATATATATATATATATATATTTAATATGATATTTCGGGGGCTCGAGCCGACGGGGGGGGACAGATTAGGGGACGTATTTTCATACCCGGTAGGTGATGGAGGGAGGAACCGCCCGCGACAACCAAAATACCAAAGAGCGGGGTTCCGGAGGACCATTCCCAGGAGGGGGGAAAAATGCTGCTTACGGTGCAAATTGATTGAGAGCCAAAAAGAAACCCCGAAATCTCTTGCCATCTTTGCAGTTTACCCCTTGGGTATTTCTTTTAGTTTAAAAAAATTTACCACCAAAAAACAAATAATTACGAATTTGAAAAAACTAAAAAACAAAATATTACTAAAATATTACTTTTTTTAAAAATTATTTTTTAAATATTTCGAACTTCTTTGAATCATGTCCGTTTACCACTAAATCATTATTTAGTATCACTATACTAGCAATATATTAAAAAAGCAAAAAAACAAAACAAAAAAACAAAAAAAACAAAAAAAATAAAAACAAAACTGACTGAGTAATAAAAACATAACAGGTTACCTATATATTTTGAATCATGTCCGTCACCAATTAAATTCATTGTTAGTATCATATTCTAGCAATATATTGAAAAAAACAAAACAAAAAAAAATTCCAAACTGAGGGAGTTGCACATTACATGATATATATATATTATAATAAGAACATATATTTTCTATTATATATCAATATATATTCATAATTAATATAAATTTTTTTTAATATACATGTATATATATAGTATTATATATATAATATTTAGATTTATTTATACATTAATCATCCCTTTTAATAAAAAGGTTTTTTCTTAATTTCGAAATTTTACGCTATGAAATTGTCCTTACTCATTTCATTGAGCGAACTAAATTCCAGAAATTAAAACTTAACAAAACACTCGCAGTTGTTTTTCTAGGTTAAAAGCATATTAAAAAGAGAAAGCATCTCAATTCATCATAGAAAAGTAACTAAAATTTCTAATAAATCCATAGAAATTATTTTAGTTTCTAATAAAGGTTTAAAAAATATATTTTCATTTTAATAAATCCATTGAAATAATTAATATAGAATTTCATTGTATAACGGCCAGTCATAAAACTTTTTAATAGTTTTGAGATATTTCAATTAAGTATAAATAGTGTCTCCAATATTCATTTTAAAGATATAATAGCGTAATGTTTTTTCTTTAAAAAACAATTTTTTAAATTCAGCTTTCGTATCAGGAAAAAGCGCATTTTTGAATGTTTAAAATGTTAAAAAAAACAAATTTATCTGTTCTATTTAAAATGTTAGGAATAAACTTACATGATTTCGGTGTTCTTCCAAATTTTGTGATCAACCGATTTTGTTTTCACCCAATATGTGAACACCAGGTTGAAACTTACAAAAACCAGCTAGTGGTAACATTTTCCAGTTATATATATATATATATATATATAAATATATATATATATATTATATATATATATATATATATTATATATATATATATATATTTATTATATATTATATATAATATAAATATATATATATATATATATAGTATATATATATATTTATTTATATATATATAATATATTATATATATATATAATATAATATACCTAATAACATTATATAAGTATTATATATTATATAATACTATATTATATATATATATATATATATATATATATATATATATATATATATATATATATATATATATATATATATATATATATATATATATATATATATTATAGATTAATATATAATATATATAAATTGTACAAATCAAAGGAAGTTGGAAGAATGAATAAATGGAGTGTGTTCCATACTTTACTACCAGTGGAGTACATGTAAGATTGAGTTTAGCAGTGAAGTCTGGGTCAAAGGGCGGTTCGGAGAAAAGATTAGACTCTCTGAAATACGAGTCTCAAGAACTCTCCTCAAAGAATTAGGTACATGACTGGAAAATTCAAAAGAACAATATAAAGTGTAACAACAGTAGAATAAGGCGAGTGACGAAACAGTTCGACTTCTAGAAAGATTGGAGAGAGTTAGCTAGAGTAGGAGAGTTAAAGAGTTGACAAGTCCTAGACTACACTTTATCAAGGAGACAATAGGTGTTGAACCACTTGAGATATATAATTAACGATCTATTCAAGGGTGAACAACTCCATATGCAAAGTTAATAACTGGGGTTGTGGAAACTTCCAAAGATTCCTAGGAACACCCAATTTTTTAGAAACTTGTTAGAAAGAACTTAATGTGATAATTCTAAGAAAGATCACAAGAAAACAAAATATCAAGAATATTAAGATTTGAGCTTTCAAGGAAGATATTATAGTTGTGTGGAAGGTTATGTCATGGAGATAGATGAAGAAACTGAGTTATTGAGGCATTAAAAACAACCTTTTTCTAACACAAATATGGATACGAGAAAGATGACGGGTCTGTTGCTTCAAGCCTACCCTCTTGGCATCATTTATTTGCTGTTGAAAGAATCATCTTGCAAATTGAAAGATGTAATGATGAGTAATAGAGTTATCAGCTTAAGGGTATAGAGGAGACAGTGTAATAAATAGATAATTGAAACAAAATGGAAAAAAAAGAGTTGGGGATAGAACAGAATTCTGAGAACGCCACCATTGATAGATTTAAAGGATAAATGGTGGCTATCTACAATAGAAGCCATAGAACGACTGGAACGGAGATCAAGAGAAGGTTTTAAAGAGAAGGATAAATACCGAAAGTAAAAAGTTTTGAAATTAAAGCTTTGTGATAGTTTATCGAAAGACTTCAATAGGTTAAGCGCCACAAAAAAATATTCACCGAAATGCGGAAAGGCAGAGAACCAAGAGCCAAAGAGAAAAGAAAGAAGATCGCCAGTCAAGCTTCACTTACAAAAGACCAAACACGGGCAATAAGAGAGTGAAATGCTTCACAAGTTATTAAGATGATGTCTAATTCTTCTTTGTTAAGAATGAGATTCAAAAACTTTAGTAAGAACAGAGATTAAAGGAATATGACGATAGTTGGACTGTTGACTGGGGTCCGTCCCGCTTCTTCAGCACATGCTGG